>PVIU01006175.1:0-104804 GCA_004026605.1 Ondatra zibethicus | reverse complement strand
GAAGGTATTTATCAGCTGTAGAAGTTCTTTGGTAGAGTTCTTGGGGTCACTTATGTACACTATCATATCATCAGCAAATAACGAAAGTTTGACTTCTTCCTTTCCAATTCGAATCCCCATGATCTCCTTATTCTGTCTTATAGCTATTGCTAAGACTTCAAGCACTATATTAAAGAGGTATGGTGACAGTGGACAGCCTGAAAAGCTTTAAAACCAAGTTATAAGTTAACCATGTTACAAAGTGTAAGATAATTTATAGCCTTTTAACAGATATTTTCTTGGAAAAGGCAAAGAATATAAGGCTAAAAATTCCGAGCTTTCATCTAGTTTACTCTTTCCAGATACTTGATATGATCATATCAGTTGCATTAAATAATCTGTTGCATGAAGGCCACTTGTTCGTTCCCAGCCGCATAGCACCAAAATATCACACATAAACTGTATTAATTAAATCATTGCTAAGCCCATTAGCTCTAGCTTCTTATTGGCTAACTTTTATATCTTAATTTAACCCATTTCTAGTAATCTGTGTATCACCACGAGGCTATGGCTTACCAGGTGAAGTTTCAGTGTCCGTCTCTGGCAGGGCTACATGGCTTCTCTCTGACTCAGCCCTTTTTTCTCCCAGCATTCAGTTTAGTTTTATTCTGCCTACTTATGTTCTGCCCTGCTATGCTATAGGCTCAAAGCAATTCTTTATTAATCAGTGGTAATCACAGCATACAGAGGGAAATCCCACATCAATCTTCAATGTAAATATTGATCTACTTACAAATGTAGGCTATTGTGTTTAAAATGAACCTTATGTTGAAAAATGTAATAGATAATTTACTATATATTTTATCAATTACCATTTCACAAAATATTTTCAAATGTAGAGTTTCAGTAAGTAGGTGATGAAAATGTTCTCAGCTACTGGGATATTTAAATCAATAAATATTGCTAATGGAAAGGTCATGGTAGTTTCATTCTGCTACACTTATAGAACAGTAACTCACTCTGCCTTCATCAGAAAAATTTTCTTCTGCAGCAGATGGTAACAAATATAGAGACCCACAATAGGACAATGTGCAGTGAGAGACCTCGTAACACTCAGTCCTACATGGAAGGTCTCCCATCAAACTCCTCTTCTCGGGACACAGGGAACCACACAGAAGAGGAAGCAGAAAGATTGTAAAGAAGGAATGGAGGACACCAAAGAAACAGTGCCTTTCAAACACAGTAGGACTGATGCATATATGACACCACAGAGACTATGGCAGCAAGCACAAGGCCTGCATAAGTCAAAGCCAGAGGGATCCTAATGCTAAGAGAGGGAAGTGGCCATGAGCCTCATCCCTAACCAAGACACTGTCTCCAATTGATAGCTGCTTGCAAAGGAAATATTAGGTTCTACAGTGGAATCTCACTGGGTATACAAACCACACTTAAGGAAAGGCTCAGCAGTAGATGGCCAATGCCTCAGACCAGCTCAGCCAGGGCACTGGGACCCACAGGATAGGGCCTCAGGAGTAGGTGGGTTAAGGAGCCGGCAAATGACAAACAGGCACAAGACTCATCTGAATGCATCCTTAATAGGCATGAGACTCATCCTTTATACAGAAAAAAATTGCTTAACAGCATGTATTATTTCTCATGTGATACAGATTATTCTTAGAATCATTATATCAGATATATGCGAATAGAATTTCATCAAACAGATGTCCCCAGTGTGAGTCTGCGGTTGGTCATGCTAGACATGGCTTAGGATTAGTTTCGATATAAATCTTTATCTAGGCTATAAGCTCATGGCATTTTGAGCTAATGGCAAGCGGTTGTGGTTAACAGTCACACAGTCTACAGTCTTTTTATGTTTCTGCAACCTATGAAGAAGAACTTCTTCTTTCCTTCTCCTTCTCCATATTTCTAACTCCTTTTCAAACCTTCCCCAAAACCAGTCTTAAGACATTATAGGCATTTATCTCTCTCTTCTATCCTTATCCCATCTTTGTTGACTCTGTCTTAATTTCTTAATTAGGTTTGCCCTTTGTTGTTTATTTACTATGCACCAGATTAAACCTGGAAACCTTTTTGCCTTGAATGTTAACCCATCTTCCTCCGTTAGCAGTATATGGCAATGTCTCATCAGCAGACTCTGGAAACTTAAACATACTATCTTCCCTTCCAGAAGAAACCAGACTATATTCCTTAGAACATAAGCAGATAATGCCAAAAGTGCAAGGGCTCCAGTGCAGGAAGCACAGCATACACACACCTTCTCTGCGGGCACTCTTCCTTGAAGTTTGTGCTACAGCCTATGTGAGAGATCACGCAAACTCTGCAGGAGGTGGCATGACAGGCCAACACAGAAAAAACTCAAAGGTAATGAAGAATGGATGGGCAGCACAGTGCACAATCAGGAGGAAAGAGTGAGGATATTTACTGATACATCTTGCAGGACTACTAGTAACCCACCTGAGCCCTGCCTCTTTCAAGGACATCAGAATTTCCTTCAGTGGGATGGAGAGATGGCATAATAGTTAAGAGTATGTACAATTATTGCAGAGGATATGAGTTTGATTCCCAGCATTCACATAGGGTGGCTCACAAATCACCTGTAACTCTATCTCCTGGGGATCCAATAGCTTTTCTGGACTACCTACGCACCTGTATTTATATACACACACACGCATGCACAAGTGCACATGTGCACGCAAACATGCACATTCACACACACACACTTGCAAGCATGCACATTCACACACAAGCACATGCACGTATTTTTAATAAAATAAATTTTTAAAGGATATATACAGGAAATACAGTATTTCATTTATTTTTTGAAGGAGTGGCCCACTCCTTCAAAAAGATACCAATTTTTGAAATACTTGCCTCCAATTTTAGAGCTTTTGAAGAAATTTCTCTTAAATACTAATTCTAACAAAAAGCTCCAAAACTATGCATAATTAAATATTTTATCAGTGTTACAATGAACCTCAATTTTCTAGGAAATAGAACAAAGAGAAATGTAATTTAATAAAGATTTTGTAAGCTATACCAAAGGTAATACCTTCTGTGTTGGCTGATCATGATTGTCAATCTTACTCAATTGGAATCAACTAAAACATAAGCTGCTAGGCACTCCTCTGAGGGATTTTTCTGTTTCAGATTATTTGAAACAGGAAGGTTCATTTTCAACCTAGTCACATTCTGGTGGCAGTCTTCATACAGGGACAGGAAAGAAGGAAACGTACCTTTTGGTTGATTTGTCCTCACTCCAGCTGGCAAGTTCATCTATAGTGTTGATACTGCCTTTCCTCACTAATGTTAGAACTAACACCTTTGATATTCTACTGTAAAGATCAGCAGCTCTCTAGGAATTCTCCAGGTCTCAGCACTAGATTGGGACTGCTCAGACATAGACTCTTGGAAAGAACAACTAACAGATTCTCAGCCTTCCCAGTTTGAAACAGCAATACCTGGACTGCATCCTGTAAAACATCCCCTTTTAATATATATGTTAATTATATATTACTGTTTTGGAATATTATTTTAATTAGGCAAAGATGATGTGTTACATTTGTCTATGCTTCAGAATATTACTTTGTAAAGGTTTGTTACACTTGTTATTGATGTAAAGATGTGTTAGTTTTGTCTATGTTGCATTTGCATAATTATGTGAGGATGATGTAGGAGGTCCTTCTGTCTTTGTGCTGCTTTCATTGGTTAATAAAGAAATTGTTTCTGGTCCCTTGATAGGGCCCTTACGTAGGTGGGGAAAATTAAACAGAATGCTACGAGGAAGAAAAGCAGAGTCAGAAAGCCACCATGGAGCCACCAGAGTCAGACATGCTGAATCTTTCCTGGTAAGCTACTACCATGTGGCAATATACAGATTAATAGAAATGGGTTAAATTAAGATGTGAGTTAGCCAATAAGATGCTAGAGCTAATGGGCCAAGCAGTAATTTAATTAATACAGTTTCTGTGTAGTTATTTCGGGACTAAGCAAGCCAGTTGGTTGGGATGAATAAGTGGGCTCTCCTTCCTCCAACATAAGAATGTGTTGAATATGTTTCCCCTTGATTGCCAAAGATACCTTATTGGTCTAATAAACAGCTGAAATGCCAATAGCTAGGCAGGAAAGGATAAACAGGGCTGTAGTCAGAAGTTTCTGTCCTGACCAATCCCACAGCTGTTCAGTCCCAAAGAAATACACAGAGGCTTATATTAATTACAAACTGTTTGGTATATTTGTTCAGGCTTATTATTAACTAGCTCTTACAACTTAAATTAACACATAATTCTTGTTTATATTTAGCCAGTTGGCTTGGTACCTTTTCTCAGTAAGGCATTCTCATCTTGCTTCCTCTGCATTTGGCTGGTGACTGACTCTCTGCCTTTCCTCTTCCAAGAATTCTCCTAGTCTTGTTGCCCCATCTATAGTTCCTTCCTAGTTACTGGCCAATCAGCATTTTATTAAACCAATATGAATGATAAATCTTTACAGTGTACAAGTGGTGTGGGAAGTCCTGTATATGTGTTGCTTTTATCAGTTAATAAATAAAGAAACTGTCTTGGGCCTGTGCAAGGCAAAGTAGAGCTAGGCAGTGAAAACTAAACTAAATTCTGGGAGAAAGACGGCAGAGTCAAGGAGGCGCCATGGAGCCACCAGAGGGGAAAGCCACCAGTCAGAACCCTGTCGGTAGGTCAACAGCCTTATGGTAAAATATAAAATAATGGAAATGGGTTAATTCTAGATGTAAGAGCTAACTAGAAATATGCTTAAGCTATTGGCCAAATAGCATTGCAAATAATATGGTGGTGTAGGAGGGTCCTTCTGTATTTGGGTTGCTTTTATTGGTTAATAAAGAAACTGCCTTGGCCTTTTGATAGGGCAGGACTTAGACAGGGAAAGAGAACGGGATACTGGGAAGGGGACAGAGTTAGAGAGAGCTGCCCGCCAGGAAGCTCCCAGGTCACACATGCTAAATCTTTCCTGGTAAGCCACGACTCGTGGTGACATGCAGATTATTAGAAATGGGTTAAACAAATATGTGAGAGTTAACCAATAAGAGGCTAGAGCTAATGGACCGGGCAGTATTTCAATAAATAAAGTTTTCCGTGTAATTATTTCGGGTATAAACTAGCCAGGCACCAGGCGGTGGGAGCTGGGTGGCCGCTGGGACCAAAAGCAAGCCTACATGCCTCTTGCAACAATATGGTTTCTGTGTTATTATTTTGTGGTCTGGACAGCTGGGAGCAAACAAGCAACCTCCTACTACATACAAGAGAAAATAATGAGGAGGATAAATCTAGGCTTCATAGTTGGAAAAAGAGAAGGAGGAGGTAGAGAATGAGGGACACACCTGGGGCAAGAAGCAAAGCAACCACCAGATAGACAGACATGAGAAGTAGTGAAAGTAAGTTATACAGAGAGAAAAGTAAAAAGCCCATGGCAAAAGGTAGATAAGAAGAAACAGGTTAATTTAAATGAAAAGAGCTAGTGAGAAATGAGCCTAAACTAGGACAAGCATTCAAAACTAAGTTATGATTTGGGAGCTGGTTGATGGCCTAAAAGAAAAAGTCTGGTATAAATACACACACACACACACACACACACACACACACACACACACACACACACACACACACTCATTGTATCAGAGAACTTTGACAAATATGCCTTCTTAAGGAAATGATGCTCAGTAGAAACTTACATAATAAATAGAACTACATCAGGTAAAGATGCAGCTAGATGTGTGGAAAGAAGGAAATATTTGGGGATAAGAGCAGTAAAACAATCAGTCTTTAAGAATAAAAAGAAGGAAACATGTCACAATAGAGAAGAGGCAGTCTTGCCATTCCATGTTACAGAAATAAAGCAGGACTTTGTTGTGTTTTACCAGTAATTCTGAAGTTAGTCTTAGGAGACACAGAAAGTGTTTCATTTTATCAGTAATATCTGTAATAACATTTGTATTGATCATAAGTAAAATAGAACATATAATGACATAGGAGGGCCTGCACAAAAGTGTCACAGTAAGGTTTTAAATTTTTTTTAAAAATCTGAGTAATTTAGATGTAGGTAGAAAATGGCTCAGAAAAAAACTATATGTTTCTGATATGGATGATGTGGAAGATGAGAAACAGCAAAATTTTTCAAAATGAGTAATGCAAGAAATATCAGTTATTAGAAAATAAATCAAAAGTTTTGTTTTGGAACATAATATCTGAGGTGTCAAGGTGACATTCCCTGGTAAATGTCAAAGCACATTAGGTAGATGAAGGGCAGATAGCAGGTAGCTATGGAGATAAAGAGACAGACATATAAAGGACTGAAAACAGGACTGGCACAGGGTAATGGCCAAGGACAGGTCTCTTTAAGCTATGAGATACAGAACCAACCATGAGAAAGGGACTATGGCACTTGAGTATCCTGTAAGCTAAAGCTAATAGCGCCACATAGGGGCATGTGTACAATAAATCCAAAACTGAGAAATCAGCGGCATGCGAATAGTACGTATGAGATTATATTATGTTATTTACTGAAAGTGGCAAATTGAAGCCCTTTATTTTTTCACATTGCCACATACATGATTATTATACTCATATAGTAGTGCGGGAGAATTGTCTGTATTCTGTCAATCATGTTTTAAATAAATGCTGATTGGCCATTAGCCAGGCAGGAAGTATAGGAGGGAAAACCAGACAGGAAGTAGAGGTGGGGCAATGAGAACAGGAGTATTCTGGGAAGAAGGAAGTTCTTTCCCAGTCCTGCCCAGACCACAGAAGAAGCAGGATGTGACCTGCCCCACTGAAAAAGATACTGAGCCATATGGCTAACATAGATAAGAATAATGGGTTAATATACATTATAAGAGCTAATATGAAGCCTGAGCTAATGGGCCAATCAGTTTATAACCTAATGCAGACTCTCTGTGTGATTTTCTCTGGGACTAAATGGCTGGGGAACCGGGAAGGACATAAACCCCAACAAGCCCTGCCCTCGTGTTACAATATAGGATATTTATTTTTATCTATAAATACTTTCTTATTTTTTAAGCATGTAGATGTTTTACCTGCATATGTGCCTGTATACCTGGTACCTTCTGGGGCCAGAAGAGGTGTCAGATACCCTGGGACTGGAATTGCAGACAGTAGTGGGCCATGGCGTACATGCTGAACATCAAACTCATGTGCCCTGGGAGAACAGAAGTTTCTCTTAACCATCACTCCAGCCCTTACCAATCAATTTTTCTACATTCCCAGCTGTTCCCCACTAATGTATCTCTAATAATCTCTAGGAAGTGCTTAATTATTTTTGCTTTAAGAAAACTGCAAGGCACCAGTCGTCACTGAAATGATGATAGTATGGTAAGACATTTCTGTCAAACTATTTGGCTGTAATTCCTATTAAAACCATATGTAAACATGCAGAATACAGGCAGGGAAGCATATCTGAAGCCAAACCATTTCTGAATCAGAATCAGTTCTATTACTCTTAGGCTTATTGTGCAATTTATGGATTATCTAGCTTGGCTCCATTTCTATTTTCTTTTGCCAAATTTTCTGCTTATTATAATTCTTCTAGGATGTGATCCAAGAAAAAGGGGGAAAAGTCTGATTAAAAACATGGCTATTTATGAAAGCTGTCTTTCTTAGGGAAAAACTATTTGGTATGGTAAGAGTATGATTATGTATAGAAAATTAAATTAAGAAATCATATGTGGATGTAAACTGCATATTTCACTAATTATTTCAGCTGTGTAAGTTTAAATTATTCTTAACTGTTCTCTGTACTCCTTGGACATTTTAATCTTCATTTTCTTTCCAAATACAACTTTGCCAGAAGCATAGTTAAAAGATGTATTTGTAGTTTGTGAGACTGGAACAACGAATAAAAATTCTAGAGTCATACATAATCAAAATATTTACTTCCTGTGTACACAAAAAATGCATAAATATAAACACTGTGTATATGTGCTCAAATACACATATACAGATATATACACACATGGATATCTAGATGTTCATTCATACCCAAACATCCATAAACATGTATACATATGCTCACACATGTATATACACAGACACATATACATCCACATCCACATACTAGCCTAAGCTTATGCAATTTAAATATATTTTCTGTGTGTATGCTGAGTGCAGGGGCGCACGTACCATGAAGCAGGTATAGAGGTCAGAAGACAACCTTGGGTGTTAGGCCATGCTTTTCACCTTCTTTGAGACAGGGTCTTTTATTCACCATGGTGGATGCCAGGTTTACTGGCACATGAGCTCTGGACAGCCTCCCATCTCTACCTCCTGTCCAGCTGCAGGAACAGTGGGATTGCAGAAGGGCTCTACCATGTAATATTTTATGTGCATTTTGATGTTAGGTACTTAGGAACTCGTATTTTCACAGTTCCTTGGCATGTGGAGTTTAGATTATGGGATTTTATTTGGGGGTTTGTTTTATTCTTGTATTTTTTTTCTCAGTGTTTGTTTTTAGCCTGCCATTCTATTGCTGTGAAGAACACAATGACCAAGGCAATTCTTATGAAAGAAAACACTTAATTGGGGGCTTGCTTATGGTTTCCGAGGGTTAGTCCTTTATCATCTTGGCAGGAAAAGACAGACAGGCATGGTGCTAGAGCATTAGTTGGGAAATTTACATACTGATCCACAAGCAGCAGGCAGAAAGACACTGGAACTGGGGTTGGTTTTTGGAGCCCATACCCCAGAACATACTCCTCCAACAAGGCCACATCTACTAATTCTTCCCAAACAATTCACCAACTGGAGACTAAATATGTAAAACATGCGTCTATTGGGGCCATTCTTATTCAGACCACCACATATTTTGGAAATCTAGTGTAGCCTTGGACTCATGCTTTTTCTTCCTTAAGTAAGACTGATAAGACTGAGAAGATTGGCCTTTAGTTTAACTAACTTATTTACACTGCTAGTAGAATGTCCAGGTATACTTCAAATGATCATGTTTCCTCTCTCTCTGCCAGAGCATGAGGAGTTATTTCTCCAGTACTCACTGGAAGACACTAGGAAAGCTCCTACAGGTCAAACTCACTAAAGCTAGTGGCTCAGAATGACTGGGTCCTGTGGTTTTCTTCTGATGCAGCAGCCATCCAGACTGCATGACCAGCAGCACATCAGTTACAGCGCACACTTCCCTGTGTCAGCAGAACCTTCCACAGATGGCTGCGCGCATGGGTTTCTGCTTCCGCAACCTGTGGTTCTCTCCGTTTGCTCATAGGTGCAACTAATTTCTGAGAGGGGTACAGTGTTTTGCCCTATGACCTCACCTCTCTGAAAGAATTCAGAAGAGCTGTGTTTTCAGTTAATTCAGCTTTTTCCTTCTTAAAAGATTCAGTGGTGGCTCTCAACTTTCTGTGTCTGGAAGGAGAACTCCAGAATTTATTTATTTATTCTTTTTCTTCTTATTCTTTTTATTCTCCTTCTTCCTCTTCTTTTGAAGAGGTTTTGAGAAGGACGAAAGAAATCATGAGGTCAATATGTCATAATGGGAAATTTTGATATTACACAGGCAAATGGATCATATGTTATAGATATGCTTGTATCATTTAAAGAGCAAATGAATGTTAATATTGTTCTCCACTGCTTAGAATGTTTGCTACCAACTTCAGTGATACTCCTGTTGACATTTGTTAAGAACAACCAGTGATTTATTCCAGGCTATTGTGGTACACCAAGTTGCTGTTCATTAACTGGCAAAACGATGAGATAAGACAGGCTGAGAAAACAATTTTGTGTTGATAAATTGCTGTGTACTTGTTTGAGAGCCTGGCATAAATAATCTTATTTTTCAAGGTGCAAGGAGTAGATAGCAGGAGTCTGTTAGGTGCCATGCCAGAAGTACCAAGACAGCAATATAGCATCCTCAGGGCTTTCTGCATGAAGCCCATTAATTTATGGTTTGCAGCAAGGAGAAGGACTTCTAAGGAAATTCTGGAGTTGGTTTTTGATAATTATCAGTGATTGAACGTCATTGTTGAAATTCTTTGTGCTGTTTAGGAAAGATATCTGTGTTTTTCAGGAAGTTAATGCATTCTCTGAATTCTTAGAGGAAACAAGAACAACAGTTATTTGAAGAAGATGTTCTCTTCTGCCATCACTATCTTTTATTGTTTCATTTTAATTTTAAAATAAATCATCTTGTATGATAAGTTAATTTTATGTCACCTTCAGTGCTAAAGAACACAGTAAGGTGTGCCATATTGGGAAAAATGGTGTATGTGGCAAAAAAATGATCAAAGTCTTGGGACTATATTAGTAGTTGTAAAAATATATATTGTTGAAACGCTAATTAAGCCTGCAAGAATTAAAGCAATACTTCACACATTAATATCCCATCTGTGTCAGAACAAAGGAGAAGTTTGCTCTTTATCATTAATTAGAAATTAAATATAGCATTTTAGATTTGTAAAAGTATTGTTGGACATTGAAATATTCTTGACACAGTTTCATACTATACAACATATCAGTCAGTATAAATGTAGGCAGGTACAAATACTATCTTCATTTTATTATATTTCAATTTCTTTATGCAAAAAGAAAAGTCATTTGTAGATGTATAGGAACATCTGCTGAACTTCCTGTGCCAATTGATGTCACTCTTTTGATATGATTCTGCTGGAAAACTGTGCTCTATTGGACATTCTTCGCTCAGTAAGTATTTTGTTGTTTTATTTGTTTAAACTTAATTCACATGTACCTTTCCTTCTTCTTCTCCTACTCCTTTTCCTTCTTCTTTTTTTCCCTTCTCTTTCTCCTCACCCTTTCAATCCCATCACCTCTTCCTCCTCCCTGCCCCCTGTTTGTGTGGTGTGTATTTGTGATATGTATGTGTGTGTGCATGTGTGTGTATGTGTATATATGAAGGTGTCTTGGAGGGCCCAGGAAAAGAAAAGGTATTAGATCCTGTGGTAATGTTGGTGATTGAAAGACACCTATTTGGGTGTTAAAGCCAAACTACAGTCCCTTATAAAAATAGCAAGAAGTCTGAACAATTGAGCCTTCTTTCCAGTACCAGTAATTAATTAGCCACATATTCTCTATGCCTTCCTTTTTATCTATAATTCCCGAGACTCCCTGATAAATCCATTCCTGTCATATAAAAGGTTATTTGTGTTTTTAAGAATTGATGTTTGCTTTTATTAAAATATACTAAGTTTAACATTACATTCAAAGCACAACTAACATGGTTAATCAAGATGCCTCCAACTGAATGTCTAATTTACAGAAGGGGCTTCCTGTAAAGTGAACTTGATACTCATAAGGCAGTCTTACTTTCTGCCTTGATGTGTCTCATTGCTAACCTGCAGATAAAGGAAACAGCACATTGTCAGAACCAAATTGATTCATGAAATTTAGAGAATTTTTGACAGAGTCGGAACACTTTTCAATTTCTGGTCCTGTTAGTAATCTATTTTATGATTTGAAAAGTATTCAAAGAATCAATACATTTAATAAGCAGACATAAATCTGGATTAAAGGCCTAACAGGAAATGGAAAGGGTACTCCCAGGGATGGAGAGAAGGTGAAAGTGTGGGAAATGGGCAGAGGGGATTTAAACTAATACATGAAAATGTCATTGTGAAACTCACTGCTTTGTACATTTATATTATAATAAAAAACAAATGCTGATTATAAAAATTAATATAACATTGATTTACTACATTTTATTTTTCATTTCAGACACTTCGGTAATATTTTTCCTCAAGCTCCTGTGCTACCAGACCTACCCAGAGTTTGTTTGTGCTCTGACTACTGCACCTCGTGAGCCTCCTTTCTGAATACATTCACCTCCTTAGTAAATGTGACTGTATATTGATATTAAGGTTACTTAATGCTGGGACTGGAGAGGTGGCTCAGGGTTTAAGAGCACTTGCTTTTCTTCCAGAGAACTTTTGTTCAATTCCCACCACACGCATGGTGGCTCACAACTGAAGTTCCAGATAATCTGATACTGTCTTCTGAGCTCTTGGGGCACAAGGCCTGCACATGGTACACAGACCCATGCAGGTAAAACACACAAAGTAATAATATAATCTTAAAATGAAATTACTTAATAGTATGTTTAATATCTTCTATGTCTTTATTGATTTTCTGTGCCCCTCACCAGCTACAGCACTTGGAAGAACAGGCCCTGCACATTGCCTGAATAAAACAATAGAGTTAGCCCTGGTGGTATAGGTTCAGGCGAGCTAGCCCAAGGGCATGAGAGCAGAACTGGCCTTGCTTCCTGCTACAGTGAGCGAGAGACCTAGGCCAAGGCTGGAGAGAGCACTCCGGTGGTCTCTGTGAGGGAAAGCTTGCAGGATCATCAATCTATCTACTACCCAGGCCCAGAACCAGACCTATGACTCAGCCCACCCCAACATCCACCTCATCTGTGAGCTGGTGAAACATGTGAAGGCACAAAGCCTGCAAATCCAAAGCTTCAGGATCTCCACGAACAAGGCAACAACGGAATATCCAAGAGGAGTCCCAGCGAGAGCTTGGTATTGAAGGTGTAGCAGAGGTCAGAGGCCTCCAACCAGACTAACGACTCGTTGCAATGAACTCTTACAAGTAAAGACGTATGAAGTAAAGGGTATGCTGCATGACTCGCTATCTCACAGTACAGCTACCATGCTGAGTTTGTGTGTGTGTTTTGTTTTTTGTTTGTTTGAGTTCTCTCTTGTTTTTCTTTTAAATTTTATTTTATTTTGCAAGGGCAGAGGAGGCAGATATGGAGGGATAGGGAGATGAAATGGATTGAAATGCTTGACATGAAATCCATGGAGAATCAATAAAAATAGCCATAAAGAGAAAATATGTATGAGGAAAATAAAGGAATAAATGATGAAAATGAGAGTAGGAAGAGTGCACAGCCAGCAAGGCACTAGCTTGCATCTTTACCACTGCGGGGAGGGGAGAAAAGAGCTCACTGAGTAGAGGACATAATTAAGCCAATAAAAAAATTAACTAGAACTACTACTGGAAAATGTTGAAGTTCAAAGCCAAATATTCAACGTGAGAAATTCACTACAAAAATCAATAATAGATTGGCAATGGGAAATGAAAGCAAAAATGATATACATTCTGCAGTCTAAATAGAAGAAAAGAAATGAAAACTGAGAAGGTGTTTGACATTGGTGCTCTTAACACAATAAATATATGTGTGTATGCATATATGTGTATATATGCAAAATTATCGACAGATGATAGACAGATAGTTAGATAATAGGAATATGTAAAGAGAGCAAAGAAGCAGAAGCAATGTCAGTACTACTGAAATCAGGAGGTACACAGCGGCTGAAGAGATTGCTCGGTGCTTGAGCATGTACGCTGCTTCTACAGAAGACCTGAATTCATATCCAAACACCCATATCAAGCAGCTCAGAGTCACCTATCATGCCACATTCAAAGACTTCACTACCTCTCGCCTCTGCTGGCTCAGTACACACATACACATATGCACACACAAACACATGCATGCACATAACTAAAAAAATACAAATAATTATTTTTGAAGGAATGTTTATCACGCAACATAATGAAATCAACCAGTTTTCATAGATACAGGAACCACTGTAAATGACTCAAGGAAAAGTCAAGGTTCAACATGAACCTTCAGTAAGTCAAGATAGTCATGAAATTCCTCTCAGCACAGTAATCCAGCACAGATATCTTCACAAAGGAACTCTAGGTAAGATATTTTAAAAGTCTAATCCTGAAAAAAAGTCTTCAGAATGAGAAAGTGATGGAGAAGAGAAAAGAATAAATTGTAATTTAGTCTCTGAGGCCAGTTTTATCCTCATATCATAATAAATGAAGATTCTATTTTTTTAAAAAAGATCATTTAAAGATAAATATGGAAAAATTCTGAAGCATTATTAGAAATTAAGTTTCATAGCATGTTAAAAAATTATAACATTACCAAAATAGTGTACATCAGGTAGACAATTCTGCTATATCACTCAAATATTATTCAAAATATTAATAAATCAAAAAGGTCTGATAATGTCAACATAGACAGGAAAATATATGCTGAAATTTAATATAATTTTCTTATAAAAATGCTTCATAAACTATAAATAGAAATGACCTTCTACATGGAGGTAAAGGCCATCAGTCAAAAGCTGGGAGTGATGTTCTCCTTAACAGTGAAAGACTGGATATCTTCCCCTAAGGACAGGAAAGATAACGCAGCACTCTCCCTGCTTGTTTTCAGTCTACAGTGTACGCTCCAGTTACAACAATTTAATATGGAAAATTAAAGAAAAGATGTTCATGTTAGAAAGAAAAAAGCAACATTATCTGTGG
Source organism: Ondatra zibethicus (assembly GCA_004026605.1). Classification (NCBI taxonomy): domain Eukaryota; kingdom Metazoa; phylum Chordata; class Mammalia; order Rodentia; family Cricetidae; genus Ondatra; species Ondatra zibethicus. The sequence goes on along the minus strand of PVIU01006175.1, from coordinate 90,474 downwards.
GTAAATGAGATGATACTGCATAGGGAAACCCTAGGTGGTTCACTAACAAAAAAGCATTATTTGCAAAAAAATAGCTTCAACAAGATTTCAGAAATCAAAATCAACATATCAAATAATTGCATTTCTTCTAGGAGAAATTATCAACATAAATAAGAATTCTCTTAGCAGAAAAGTATAAGAATTATACATTAACAATGTAAATAGTGTTGAACTAAACATAAATAAGTGGAAAGGCATCGTGCATATGTATATGAAAAATACTCAGTATTTTAAGATAATAATGTTTACAAAATTGGTGTGTTGATGCACAAATAGAAATAGGCTCCCTGAATATTCTAGATGCCTCTTATACAGAATTTAACAGTATGATATCAAGATTCATGTGAAAGCACATGGGATTCTTAGTGGCCCATGTAATATTTATAAGGAAAAACAAAAGTAGAAAAGACATTGTGATTATAGGCTATATTATATAACTTCAGCAATGAGGACAGCATGCCACAAGCATAAGAAAAGACCCTGACAGGACTGAGGGCCCAGTCACAACCTGGAGGGTAATGAGGGTCTGATTGTGTTTGACCAGTATGTCAAGACAGTTTGCTGGAGAAATAGTGCTAGGATGATCCCATGTCCATGTGCACAAGAACTAATTTTAATCTGTATCTTAAGCCATACACACTCTAAAATGCCTCAAAAGTGACTTAAATTAGTAGTTAAAACCACAAAAGTCTTAGAAGGAAACAGAAATAAAATTTTAGTGGCTTTGATTAGATTCTTAGCTGCAACTGTTAAAATTCAGGCATTATGCTGGCCCCTGTCACCTGCCAGGATGTGCCCAGGGTCTTATGGCTGCTATGTCACTACATAGTCCATATGCAGGTGCAAAAGGTCCCTTTAAAAGACAAGCTCCACCCATTTCCACCCTCTTTCCTGCTATTCTTCTGAAGAGGCAGGATAGTCCTTACCTCTTCTTTCTCTTTCTTTTTCTCTCTGTATCTCTATCTCCCTATTTCTCCCTCTCCCCCCGCATTCTCTTTATCTCAATAAAACTCACACATAAGTTCTGCCTGCATGGGTTGTCTGTCCTTCACCCACCCTGGGTTCTCACCAACCACATGGCCCCTTTGCCCACCAAGGTCCACCGCACGCTGTTTTACAACACCACCACCAACAAATATAAATTTAAAAATAAAGATAAATTGGACCTCAAAATTACTAATATTTGTTATTTAAATGATACCAACGATAAAATAAAAAACTATAATAATTTGTGTAGAGATGAAAAATACTTGTAAATAACACTTGCTATTCTTTCCAGAACAGGTAAATAGACCATATAACATAATCATTAGAAAAATAAGTAAGAAATACAACAACATAGCGAAACGTAGTGGCTTAACACTTGTAATTACAACATTCAGCAGCCTGAAGCAACACTATAAGTTCAAGGCAATACCGCGCTGTATTTAATGTGCAATTCATGATGAAAAGATGGAACTGTGGAGCACCATCATTTTTTATTAATTTTCCATCACCCTCTCCTCCTCCCACTTCCCCCACCTCCCCTTCCACCACCACCCCCAATTTACTCCTCAGAGAAGGAAACAGCTCCCATGGGGAGTCAACAAAGCAAGGCATATCAAGTTGAGGTAGGATCAAGACTCTCCCCACAGCATCCAGGCTAAGCAAGGTATGCTACCATAGGGAATGGGATCCATAAAGTCAGTGCATGCACCAGGATAAATCCTTGGCCCACTGTCAGGGATCCCACAAACAGACCAACCCAAACACTGTCACCTAGTTTGGCCCCAAGCAGGCTCACCAGCTGTGAGTCCAGGGGACATGAGTTCCCACTAGCTCTAACTTGGGTCAGCTGATTTTGACCCCCCTTGCTCATATAATCCCTCCTCCCTCTCTTAGACTATACTCTAGGAACTCTGCCCAGTACTTGAATTTGGATCTCTGTATCTGCTTCCATCAGTTACTGGATGAAGGTTCTATGATGAAAATTAGGTTAGTCAACAATCTGATTACAGGAGAAAGCCTGTTCAGACACCCTCTCCACTATTGCTAGGAGTCTTAGCTGGGGTCATCCCTTATGGATTCTTGGGAATTTCCCAAGCCCCAAGTCTCTCCCTAACCCCATAATGGATCCCCATTAACATTAAGAGCATTTTCTCTGCTTAATAAGAAAAAGAAAAAGACATGCCAGAAACTGGGAAATTTTCCTGACGGCACTGATCTGATACAAAGTTTGTGACCAAAATGCCCAAAGACCCTTTAAATGCAACAACAGGAAATGAACCATTTAACTAAAATGCAAGCAAAGGAAGGATTTGAAAAAGGATTTCAGATTTGAAAAAGGATTTCAGCAATGAACAATTGTTTTTAAAGAATAATTTGGAAAAATATGCACACCATATCATTAGAAAACTGCAAATTAAGTCAACAATGAGATACCACTAAACATGTTTTAGAATAAATAAACCCCCAAACAATGGTAGCATAAAGTTCTGAAGAGGATGAGGAGCAATAGGAACTTTTCCTCATTATTAGTGAAAATACAAACTAATATGGCCTCTTTGAGGAAGATTTGTTTTATTAATTTATAAAACAGCTCTTTCCTTATGATCCAGCAACCATGGTATTAAGGGTTTATTTAAATGACTTGAGAAAAACTATGGCTTCTAAATGTTTTCAAAGCTTGGAAATATGCAAGATTTTCCTCAAAAGGTGATAATAATAGATAAACAGCAGCTCATCCATTCAATGGAAGGTAGATTGAGCAACATGAAATGAGCTATTGAGCTTTTTCAAGGAAATGGAGGCATCATAATACATACGATTGAAAGAAACCAGAGTAAAAGGGCTACACATTGTATGATTCTAAAACATTCTAAAAAAAGATAGATCTGCAGACAGAAAAGAGATGAATGCTTCCAAGGATTTGGATAGGAATAAGCCAATAGTGAGTATTGTAAAAACAGTGAGTTTTTAAGGCACTGAAATTATATGATCCCATAACAGGATATCCACATCATCTGAACTTGAGAAATAATTAGAATATACCATTTTGTGTATATATATGAAATAGAATTTGCAACATAACTAGTAAACCCAAATATAAATATAAAGGTTAGTTAATGAACATATATCACCTGCAACAGATTGACCACACCAATGGAAGAATACAATACAGAAAACTGAGTGGATGACAGAGAGAAAAAATAACTCTGTCATTCATGATTTGTTTTTCAAATAAAACTAAAAATATTATCTACAAACAAATATATTAATAGGAAAAGGTAAGGTATTATGAGACCTTATCTGGGTAAAGACATTTTGGTGGTTTAAAGAAAATGTCCCCCAAAGGGAGTGGCACTATTAAGAGATGTGGCCCTGTTGGAGGAAGTGTGTCACTGTGGGGAAAGACTTTGAAGTCTCTTTTCCTCAAGCTTCCCTCAGAGTAACAGTCAGTCACCTTTAAGATGTAGGGCTTTCAGCTTCAGCACTGTATCTGGCTGCATGCCACCAAGCTCCCCATCCTGATCATAATGGACCCTCTGCAACTGTAAGCAAGCCACCTCAATTAAATGTTTTTGTTTATTAGTTGCCATGGCCTCGGTATCTCTTCACAGCAATAAAACAACCCCTAAGACAGACATAATAGATAATTAGCCAAAAATGCAAAGATTATCAATATGCAAGAGAATATACCACAACCTCATCACAACAGATATAACAACCTTAGGGAAAATGAAATATTTTTCTTACAAATTGACAAGTGTTTGGAAAGAACTCATTCTTTGCTAAGGGGACTATTTAAAAAAAGGAAGCAATTTTGGAAACAATTTTGATATGTAAAAAATTAAAATAAATAAACAAAACAACAAAAAGATAACTTATCTGATTCTTAAATGCTAAAGATGGAATACTCTAGTGTCTGAGGAGGCTTATTTCCAGTCTTCTAACTAAAAAAAAAAAAAACTCAAATTCTCCAAAAACTGTTCACCAAAGTTTCATCAGAATTGTTCATATATCTAAACCAGAAACAACCATAACTCAATGATTGGATCAACAAAATGTAGTATCTCGGCTCAGTTCAATGTTAGCCAACTATCAACAATGACACACCATGTATGCTCTATGTTATACTATATATGAGAAGTAGGGTTTTAAATGTGTCATAGTGTCACCCTCACAAGAAAATCTGGAAGTCTTCACCTGAGGAGTTAGTTGTCAAATTGTGAATTGTTTGAGATTTTTCTGTGAGAAATGAAAATGTCTAAATATAATCATGAACATCCTTCTGTAACAACATAAAAAAAGTAGTAGATGACCCTTTCCCTATAGTCTGAGTTTAGGGCATTAAAATCAGAAGAGTATTATTCCTTAGCAGCATTGGCAGTAGATTAAGAAAGTTGATGCAGAAAATAAAAGGTTAATTCGGACCCCCAGAGACTCTGGGTTCCAAGTGTTATAGGGGTTAGCAACTGAATGAGATTTTATATACATACTTACATAGACACACACACACATATGTAACAATTGCTGATACGTAAATGCCATATATGTTATGATTTTTATATTATATGTTATATAAAACATACATGAATCATATAACATATAATATGTGTCATCATTTGTGTTTCTGTTGCTGTGATGAAACACCATAACCACAGCAACTCTTATAAAAGAAAACATTTAATTGGGGCTATCTTACTCAGAAGTTTAGTTCATTATCATCATGGCAGGACATAGCTGCATGCAGGCAGTCATGGTGTTGGAGATAGAGCTGAGAGTTCTACATCTCGATCCACAGGCAACTGGAAGTGAACTGTCTCACTGGGCGTGGCTTGAGCATAGGTGACCGCAAAGTCCTTCTCACAGTGACACACATCCTCCAACAAAGCCATGCCTAATCCAACAAAGCCACGCCTACTCCAACAAAGCCACACCTCTTAATAGTGCCACTCCCAATAGGGTCTGTTTTCTTTCAAATAATCATAATAAATATCCCTGTTCATAATTGCTTGTAAAGACAGGTCAGTTAATCCCTAACTGAACACTGTGACTGACTGAATAAAAATACCCTAGGAAAACATTGAAAAATGGTGTATTCAGTGTCCCTAAACGTTTTCTTTTTAATGGGAGTCAACAGCTGAATACACAACAGAACAATTAAGTCCTTCAGACTTCATCCAAGACATCTGTAGTATAGAATATAAACTAAACTATGTGCATTTACCAGCGGTCTCTCGAGGAAACAGAAGTGACAAAATAAATATATATTAAAGGGGGATTTAGTAGAGTGGTTTTCAAGCTGTGGCCTGACTAGTACCATAATAACTGTCTCCTGACATAAAGATTAAGACTCTGGTGGCTTTTCTGGCCACAGGGCTGGATATCTCTGCTGGTCTTGCATCTGTGTTGGAGCCTCAAAGAAGCAGGTTCTGCTCCCAGTGAAGAATTGTCTCAGAAGCATGACACCTGAACTCAACAGCAAGAGTGAGGGCAAGAACAACAGCTGCCTTCTTTAGTGCCCTTCATATGCTCCTGTCACCAGAAAGTGTGGCATAGGTTTAGGATGGATCTTTGGAGCTCAGATGATCTGTATTTAGGGTAGATCTTCCAACACTAACCATCCTATCAAGAAAAATCTCTCATGGGTGTGCCCAGGTTCTTAGATTATAGTGGATTCCATATATAGTCAAGTGCACAACCAAGACTAGCCATTGTAGTGCACATAATTAACTCATAGCAAGGCAGCAGTTTTTGGTTGAATATAAAAGTATTATATAAGATAATATATAGATAATATAATAAAAGAAAAAAGTTGTTCCTGGAAGTACTTTCATGGTGCTAAAAATTTAAATGCAAATAATATTTTATTGAAGATTTCTATCTATTTTATTCAATGATACAAGTTTTAAATTTTTAGATAAATTCTCCAAGTATGCTAGCAATTTGCCAATACTTCATAAATGGCACCAATGAAATTTAAAATGTATTTTAAAGAATTCAAATTAAATGTAAATTCATTTAATGGAACTACCACTTCCCAAAGTATTTCAATTTTTTTTATAGAAAATAGATTCCTCTTTCATACAAGACATCCCAGCCACAATTTTCCCTCTCTCCATTCCTCTCCTGCCCCCTGCCACACATCCAGTTTCCTTCTGCTTCTTCTTTAAAAAAGTGCAAGTCTCCTAGAGATGACAGCCAAACAGGACAAAACAAGATACAATAAGACAGGGAAAAAGCCCTCGTATGCTCCACAAAGCCATCCAATAGGAGGAAAAGAGTCTCACAAGCAGACAAAATAGAGACACACCTTCTCCAACTATTAGGGGACCCACAAACACATCGCGCTAACAGCCATAGGAACCACTTACCTAGTTTATACCCATGCAGGACCCATGCTGCCATTTCAGTCTCTGTGAACACAAGGGAGTCTTGCATAACTGGTTCTATGAGCTATATTCTCCTTATGCCTTCCATCCCCTCTGACTCCTACAGTATTTCCTACCAGACTTCCACTAGGTTGGTTCCTTATCTCACTGGGGAGCGATCTGAAGGAGACCTTCAATTTAGACTCTCTCTGCGAACAATGCCTGGCTGTGGGTCTCTGTACCAGCTCCCATCTGCTGCCAGTGAAGCCTCTATAATTTAAATATCTGCACCCCTTTCTTGTAAGACAAATACTTTATAAGTTTAATTATTTAACATAGCTTCATGAAAATATGACAATTAGTTACTTTGGTGTGTTGGATTTGACCATTGCATTATTATTATTATTATTATTATTATTATTATTATTTAGCAAAGTACATACAAAAAGAAATAACTCTTCAATGAGCCTCTACAAAGCTCCAGTGACTGCATCTTATTATCAGTCTAAACCACTTTCACTGACCCTGTTCTTTGCATCCCACTACTGGCTAAGTGTGAAGACAATTTCAGATTTCATATCATTCATGTGTATATACAATACTGTGGCTATGTAAAAACAGGGAGAAATCTATTCAGCTTTCAAGTTACCCTAGGTGCCTTATATTTCTAACTTTTATTTCAATCAGAATCAAAGAAGTACCTTATATTTGCGACTGATCTCTATCTTCCTGTCAGTATTTTATTAAGCATGTTGTATTTCTAAAGTTTGAAATCTTTTATAATTTGAAGAGTCTACAAACTTGCTTGAGTACATATGTGGCACCGGCTATAACTGAAGAAAATTGAGATATCAGAACTTGGTTTCTGCAAGGAGTCTTTCTACTTCACTGGTCTGTAGAGCTTGAACTAAGAGGCAGCACTTGTACTAATCAATCACTCTCTGAGACACTGAAGCTGTCATCCTGACTGTATTCACCCAAAGAGTACATCCTAAAGAGATAGTGTGTGACTCCACGCCCCAGGCATTCTTGAACCATATTGTTTAAGCATCACAGGTTGTCATTCCAGAAGAAGTTATTCTATCTATATGATCATATTTATTCAATCTGATGTAATAAACTTACATAACTTTTTAGAAGGAAGGGAAATCTAGTACAATCTAGCATCAATGATTGGAAAGAACCCTTAAAATGTCAAGGACGTTTAATGATAATTAGCAGATTAAATACCAACAAGTACATTTAATAACACTGATATTTTGCATCTGGATCATAGCCAAGAGCATCCATAAGTGCACTCACTAGGGGATTTTGACAATCTGATTTTGAGTGGAAACTTTGCTTATTCATGTATATTTTAATTATTCAAAAGTAACCTCCAGAACATAAGGTATTTTAAGGAGCATTAAAGAGCAGCACTGCATATATTTTTCTGGAAACAGAAAAGTATTTGAAAGTAGGTAGCTTTCACTTTTAGCTTATGCCTTAAAGTTTCTTAAATTCATTTTTGTTAATCTACTCAAATTTTAGTTTTATGAATTCATATCCAATGTTTTATAAAACATAAATAGTAATTGAATCTATCAATAATTCATCAAGTGAGTAAAGCCAGATAGTGGTTTAAGGATAGACTAAAAGGAAAGACTAAAGAAAAATCTTTGCTTTCTGTGACCCTACTGTGCCAGATAGTTTTATTTCAACTTTATGCAAGGTAAAGTCATTTAAAAGGAGGGAACCTTAATTAAGGAAATGCCTCCATTAGGTCTGGCTGTAGGCAATCTTGTGGGTCATTTTCAATTAGTGATTGATGGGAGAGAAATAATTGTGGGTGATAATATCTTTTGGATGGTGATTCTGGGTTTTATTAAAAATTAGTCCAAGAAAGCCATGGGAGGCAATCCCGTAAGCAGCATTCCTCCATGGCCTCTGTCTCAGTTCCTGCCTCCAGGTTCCTGCCCTGTGTGAGTTTCTGCCCAGCACTTTCAATAATGAACTGTTATATAAAACTCTGAGAAAAATAAACTCTTTTCCCAATTTGGTTTTGATCATAACTAAGACACCTAGTAAAAAGAGAAAGATTGAAGAGATTCTGGTTATATTTATAGAAAAATAATATGTGCACTATTTAGTATCTGTCATGTTATAGACATTGTGATAAATTTTTTTAGTGAATGATGTGGTGGTTGCCAGATCACTATCACCTTGGGCAGATGGTTCTGGATATATAAAATGAGTAAGCCAGGAGTAGCAAGCCATGTTGTAGTGTTCTTCTGTGTTCTCTACTTTAGTTTCTACTTTCAGGTTGCTGCCTTAACTTTCCTTAACTATAACCTTGTAAGTTAAATAAGCCTTCTTGTTCAAAAGCTGCTTTTGGTCATGCTATTTATCATAATAATAGATGCCAAATTAGAACAGAAGCTAGCAGAACAGTCAATATAAGGAGCAGAATACAGAAAATAGAGTTGATAGTGGAGATGCCACATGTGGAACTAAGGCAATGTTGGATGGGTGAGATTATTTCTTAGAAGATAATAAAAGAAAAGCGCTAGATAAAACATGTAAGGATATTGGCATTTTACATATTATTTGGATGGCAAATTCATAGACAAATAACAGGTTTGATAAAGTAAAGTTAGCTTTTAGATTGCTATAGAATCTGAAGCCTACTAAGAGTTCCAAGTTTAGATTGCTAAGTGAAACATACTTTAAAAATATGGAAGTTACTTTGAAAAAAAAGACATTAATTTCAAAAAATTGTTTTTGTGAACCAATTCAAGTTGATGTAGCATTTGAACTAAATTGACATTGGTGTGATAGATAGTCTTTTGTCAACTTGACACACGCTAGAGTGATCTGAAAAGAGGGGTCGTCAATGGAAAATGCTTCCACAAGATCCAGGTTTGAGGCATTTTCTTAATCACTGATTGATGGAGTAGGACTCAGGGCAGTGTGGGTCTTCCCATCCCTGTGCTAGTGATACTGGTTTCCATAAGAAAGCTAACCAAGCAAATCATGGGACAGGTGCCAAGTCAGTAAACAGCATCCTTCTGTGGCCCCTGTGTAAGCTCCTAACTCCAGTTTCAGTTCCTTCCCTGACTTCTTTTGATGATGGACTATGATGTAAAAATACAAGTCAAATAAAACCTTTCCTCCCCAGTTGCTTTGTGGTCATGGTGTTTTATCACAGCAGTAGAAATCCTAACTAAGACAATTGAGAAGATTATAAATTTATATATTATCTTACAGTTGAAAGCTCAAGAAAATTAAGTTTCTTTCATGTTTGGTATTATTTTTTTCCTTTAACATATGTCTTAAAGCTTAGTGTTTGAATAATTTTAAAAAACTCTGTAGAAGAACAATTCTATATCTGTCAATTGTGTTTTAAATAAATGCTGATTGTTTGCTAGCCAGGCAGGAAAACCAGACAGGAAGTAGAGGTGGGGCAGACCACGGAAGAAGCAGGATGTGACCTGCTATGCTGAAAAAGGTACTGATCCATGTGGCTAATGTAGATAAGAATAATGGGTTAATATAAGCTACAAGAACTAGTAAGAAGCCTGAGTTAATGGGCCAATCAGTTTATAATCTTATGGAGACCTCTGTGTGATTTCTTTGGGGCTAAACGGCTGTGGGAACTGGGCAGGAGAGAAACCTCGACAACCAGGCCCTCATGTAGTTGGGTGTGGTGGTACAAACCTTTAATCCCAACACTTGGGAGACAGAGGTAGACTGACCTCTGTGACTTCAAGGTGTGGTAGCACACACCTTTAATCCCAATGGCTGGGAGGCAGAGACAGACAGATCACTGTGAGTTCAGGGTATGGTAGCATACACCTTTAATCCCAGCACTGGGGAGGCAGAGACAGGCAAATCTCTGTGAGTTCAAGGACAGCTTGGTCTAGAGAGTGAGTTCCAGGACAAAGATACACAGAGAATCTGTCTCAAAAGCTAAAAGTAAAAATCAAAGAAATAGAGGTTAAAGTAAAGTCACATAAAGATGGAAAATACACAGAGAATCTGGATACTGTATGTTATTATTCTCTCTTTGATATGTTTGAATACCAAGGAAGGAGCAACACCTGCTAAAAGATATTTGCTTATAATTGCTGCTGAACTAACCCAAGATAGGTATTTTGAAAATACCTTGACTTCAAAATTGAAGTCAAAAGATATGTTACTTTGGAGAAGAGATTTTGCTTTTGTTTCCACAGGAAATGAGAGGCTGTGGATTCATTCTGAGTTAAGAAAAATCAGGTTTGATCAAGGAAGACCACCTGAGAAATCTCCGGTAGAAATAGATGGCCCAGATGTCAGAGTTTTACATCCAGAACAGGTTCAAGACTGCTGCCTGAGATGATCAAGACTCACAGGATACTCTAGTCAGGACTTGATCATAATTCTAAATTCTCTTTAGGTCCCCATAAGATTATCAGTGTCCCCAACCAGCCAGAAGTAGCCTGGAATACTACGCCCACATTCCCAAAAAATGGACTATGGCTATTTTCCTTTGTTTAAAAAAAAAAAAGAGGGGGAAGTGGTGTGAGAGAATAATTCTATATCTGCCAATTATGTTTTAAATAAACGCTTATTGTTCAGTAGCCAGGCAGGAAGTATAGGCGGGAAAACCAGACAGGAAGTAGAAGTGGGGCAATGAGAATAGGAGAGTTCTGGGAAGAAGGAAACCCATTCCTCCACAGTCCTGCCCAGACCATGGAAGAAGCAGGATGTGACCTGCCCCGCTGAAAAAGGTACTGAGCCATGTGGCTAACATAGATAAGAATAATGGGTTAATATAAGCTACAAGAGCTAATAAGAAGCCTGAGCTAATGGGCCAATCAGTTTATAATCTTCTGGAGACTTCTGTGTGATATTCTTTGGAGCTAAACGGCTGTGGGAACTGGGCAGGACAGAAACCCCAACAACCAGGCCCTCATGTTACAAATCTCTTTGTTTTACTAACTTTTTTATTTTTAGCACCTTACTTTGTTTCTCATAAAAGGGTGTATTGATCAAGTTTCTCTAGAGTAACAGAACTTGTAGAACGAATCACTCTCTCAGAGTGAGAGATTAAGATAATGATGAAGATAGATGATGATAGATAAAGAAAGAAAGAAGGAAGGAAGAAAGAAAGACAAATAGATGATATATAGAGAGGTTTATTGAATTCCATATATATTAAATTCTATGTATCCCATATATTATATTCCATATATAGAATGACTTACAGGCTCAAGTCCAGATAAGCTAATAATGGTTGTCTGTGAAGGGGAAGTTCAAGAATCTAGTACTTACTCAGTCCAAAGGACTGAATTTCTCAACTGGTATACGCTGGAATCCCCAAAAATGTAGAATGTAGAATTTTTGCTTGTTTGCTTGCTTGCTTGTTTTGTTTTGTTTTTACATCCCAATCAAAGTTTCTCCTTCCTCCCTTCTGCCCGGTTCCCCTTCCCCTCTCTCCCTACTCCACCCACTTCTCTATTGTTTCTCTTCAGATATAGGCAGGCTTTCTATGGATACCAGCCAGCCATGGTATATAAAGTGGCAGTGAGTCTAGGTACCTTCTCTTCTATTAAGACTGCATGATACACTCTGGTAGGAGGAATGGGTCTCAAAAGCTGGCAAGACTATCAAACACAGCCCATGGGCTGACTGTTAGGAGTCTCACACAATGACCAAGTTATACAACTGTAACATATATACAGAGGGCATATGTCAGTTCCATGCAGGCTCCCTGGTTGATGGTTTTGCCTCTGAGAGCCCATATGAACTCAGATTAGTTGGTTCTGTGGGTTTTCTCTAGCACAGGATTCCCCAAGATTGGCCTAATGTTTGACTGTGGGTCTCTGTATCTGTTTCTGAGTTGCTGGGTGAAGTCTCTCTGATGTAGATCAGGTGGAGAAAGATGAAGGGAGAGAGTGCTGGGAGAGACAATTAAAATCTTCAGGTATCTTTTGGATGAGCTAGAACCTTAGAGCAATGAATAGTTCCAGGATTCTGTGAGGGTGATGCTAGCTAAGACTCCCAGCAATAGACTACACAGAGTCTGAACTGGCCATCTCCTGTATCCAGGCAAGATTCCAAGAGAAGAACTGGGAGACCAAACCAGTCACAAACTCTTCAACCTACAATTTGTCCTGCCTACAAGATGTGTTGTGGTAAAGTTGGCACAGAAATTGTGGGAGTGACCAACTAATGACTATGACTGGCATTCCCTGAAAGAGAGCTCACCCCTGAGGGCTGGGACCCAGGGGCAGGATAACCCAGAGATCTAGCATAGAACCAAACATGAATACCAAAAAAAAAAGTCAGTGAAATGATTCCTAATGATATTCTGTTATGCTCATAGACTGATGCCTAGCCCAAATAGTCATAAGTATGCTCCAATACCAGTGAAGGAATGGGCTTGCTAGCAAATCAAGGGCAAGCAGGCAAAGAGCAAATGCTTCCTTATTCTATGTCCTTCCATAGGCTTCTAGCAGAAGTTGTAGCCCAAATGAAAGGTGTGTCTTTCTGGCTCCAGATCTACATTAAAGGTATGTGACTTCCTGCCTCAAAATTCCAGATTCTAAGTGGATCTATGTACTTTGAAGTTATTTATTAGCAAACAAACAAACAAACCCGTCATAGATGTACCCGCCAATTTTTGGACTTTAGTTAATTACAGACGTAGTTAAGTTCATATTCAAGAATATCCACTACAAAGAGAAGGTTCTCCGATAACAAAACTCTTACAATGTTCTTCCATACAGCTCTGGAATGGTCTGTCAATTCTCATAGACCTAAAATGTTTTTCCTCTTGTAGCAATGCTTTTCCTGACCTCAGAGCAACAACTCTTCCATTCCCATGGGCATTAGTTATTTCATCCCTAATTCTATGAACATTTCCTATCATGCATATTTCTGACATTTACCATTCTGACTGTAATGAGGTGGAATCTTAAATAGTCTGCATTCCCCTGATGACTAGGGATGTTCAACATGATCTTAAGTATTTCCTACCCATTTGGACTTCTTTTGAGATCATTTAGTTTAGTTCCATGGCATTTTTTCTAAATCATATTGTTTAGTTTCTTGAATGTTTAGTTTTTTTAGTTCTTTGTACATTCTCTGTGCTAATTAACTATTAGATGTACAGCTGACAAAACTTTTCTACTATTCTGTGGGTTCCTTAATCACTCAATTTAATGTTCTTTTAGTCTTACAGAAGCATTTTTAAGTTTAATAAGGTCCCATTTGTCAGTTGTTCATCTTATTTCCTGTGTTTCATGGTCCTCTCTTAAGAAAGTCCTTAGCTGTGTCTATACAAAAATAAACCAATAAATATATTACCTGATCTGTCATATTCAGTGTCATTGTAGCACTGTCTACAATAATCAGTCCCACAGTCCAGTAACTGATGAATGAATAAAGAAATAGAAGTTACTTAGAATTGAAGGAATGTTCCTTAGCCCTATAAATTAAAGAAGACCTGCAAACAGAATTAGAATGAGGAGCTAAATAAAAGAGAGGTAACAGATAATTTATGATTTTAGTATTATGTAAAAATCTAAAACAAAATTAAGCTCTAAGAAACAAAGAGTAGAACGGCAGCTGCTAGATGTCAGAATAAATATGAACTGGGGAGGAGTTGGTTAAGGATAAAACTTTGTATAATAGGAGAGAAATATTTTCTGAGCATCAAGTGCTCAACGTATGATTACAATTAGCAAGACTTTACTGTATACTTGAAATTTTGCTAAAACAGCAAGAATTAAATGTTTTCAATAGTAAACAAAACAAATGAAAATGGTAATTAGGTGGTGGAGGTGTCGACCATTCTACATGTAACATCATCTCTTACTACATAGATGGAACAAAGTCATCACATCGAAGACCTAAAATGTACAATGTGATTTGCCAAACATGTCTTCTTAAAGCTGTATTTTTAAAGTATTAATGGAACTTGAATATAGAAATAGTAAAACCCTTATTTCAAAAACAGAAGGCATTTGTATAAGAATCAATAAAGTTTCAAAGGCTATCATTACCAGAGCACATCCATAATACAATATATGGAAGGACAATATAGGCAATGAACAAACTCTTACCCATCTTTGACTATCAGCCCTCAAAGAGCATTCATTCCTGAAGAACTGCCAGGGTGGGGGGTTACTAGGCAATAGCTTTTTGAATTACTAATAACCAGGCATGAATAACCTCCTATGGAGAACTGCCTGCCAGAAGGATGTCTGACAGCCATTAATACCTGAAGTGGTTTTATGCTGATTTCGGATCTGCTGCATGAGACATTTAAGGAGAATAAGAGTTAGTTAACAAAGCCACCCCACCAATTAATGCATATGTGAGAATCCAGGAGGAATCCAATAGCCTTTTTATATTATGCCAAAAAAATTCTTTTAAAGAAAATGAGGAGGCAAAGACAATCACCTCTGCCCTTAATAAATCAATTTGTTGTGGGGACAATGAGAGAAAGAAATATATACAGTACCCATACTGGAAGGGTATGTAAGTTTTTCCCTGTTGTTAAATAAACGAGTCTGCTGTAAACCTTCTACCTGACTCCCGGTGCCTGTGTTCATTGACACTGCACCTTTCCACCCCCTCCCCTGAGGAAGACCCAGCAACAAGATGGAATCTCAAAGTTGTTTTGGTTTGCATTTCTCTGAAAGCTAAGGATGTTGAGCATTTCCTTAGGTATCTTTCAGCCATTTGAGATTCGTCTGTTGAGAGATTGCTGTTTAGGTCTGTACTCCATTTTTTGACTGAATTATTTGTTCTTTTGATGTCAAGTTTTTTGAGTTCTCTGTACATTTTGAAGATCAGCCCTCTGTCCCATGTGAGATTGGTGAAGATCTTTCCCCATTCTACAGGTTACTGTTTTGTCTTGTTGACCATAGTCTTTGCTTTACAGAAGCTTCTCGGTTTCAGTAGGTCTCATTTATTAATTATTGTTCTCAGTGTCTGTGCTACTGGGGTTTTATTTAGGAAGTGGTCTCCTGTGCCAATGTGTTCAAGTGTAGTATACTTCCCACTTTCTCTTCTATGAGTTTCAGTGTGGTTGGTTTTTTGTTGAGGTCTTTGATCTATTTGGACTTCGAGTTTTGAGCATGGTGATAGATATGGATCTATTTTTATTCTTCTATTATGATATGCTGATATCCAGTTATGCCAGCACCATTTGTTAAATATGCTTTCTTTTTTCCATTTTGTATTTTTAGTTTCTTTGTCAAAACTCAAGTGTTTGTAGGTGTGTGGATCACTATCAGAGTCTTCAATTCAATTCCACTGTTTCTTCCTGTCTGTTTTTTTGCCAATACCAGGCTGTTTTCATTAATGTAACTCTAGTAGAGTTTGAAGTCAGGGATGGTGATACATCCAGAAGTTCCTTTATTGTACAGGATTGCTTTGGCTTTCCTGGTTTTTTTGTTTTTCTATATGCAGTTGAATATTGTTTTTTCAAGGTCTGTGGAGAATTGTATTGGGATTTTGATGGGGATTGCATTGACTATGTAGATTTTTTTTGGTAAAATTGCCATTTTTACTATGTTTATTCTATCTACCTAAGAGTATGAGAGATCTTTCCATTTTCTATTGTCTTCTTCAATTTCTTTTTTCAAAGACTTAAAGTTCTTGTCACACAATTCTTTTCCTTGTTTGGTTAGTTACCCCAAGATATTTTATGTTATTTGGGGCTACTTTTAAGGGTGATATTTCTCTGATTTCTTTCTCAGCCCATTTATCATCTGTATAAGGAAGGGCTACTGATTTTTTTTTTTTTTACTTAATCTTGTATCTTGGTACACTACTGAATGTTTTTATGAGTTGTAGGAGTTCCCTGGTAGAATTTTTGGGGTCACTTATATATACTATCCTATTATCAGCAAATAGTGTGAGTTTGACCTTTTCTTTTCCAATTTGTAACTTGATCTCCTTTTGTTGTCTTTTTGTTCTAGCTGGAACTTCAAGTACTATATTGAACAGATGTGGAGAGAGTGGGATCACTTTGAGTTTCTCTCCATTTGGTTTGATGTTGACTGTTGGCTTGCTGTTTATTGTTTTTATTATGGTTAGGTATGTTCCTTGTATCCTCTTACTCATGAGACATCCAGCCTGAGAGCATGGGCAGCTCTTGCAAACTCTGCCAACATCCCAATAGCCTTTTGCAGTACACAAGTCTCATAATGTGTCTCCTGATCAACATGACATATGAAGCCTTGTCCCCTGAGAGAATGTAGGTGTAGGCAAAGATGACAGTCTTGTAGGCCATTCATGTATTTCTGTAAGATATCACAATAGTAACAATGAAGAATATGTTATGAAGTTTTAGAAGATTAAGACTGGGACATTTTGTCTACATCTAAAAGTAATAATTGGACAATTTTATCTTGAAAAACAAAGTAGAATTAGCCACACAGAATTTTTGTAATCTGAACACTACTTGCTCATTCATAGATGAAGTACTGGAGTAATTTTTCTTTTTTCCTTCTGCTGGTTTTTTATGTTGTTTTGTTGGAAAAAATCTATATGCTCATTATTATTAACAAGTAGAGCCCTGGTACCCCACGTTTGCACTGTGTAAAAAGGTAAAAATTGCACACATGGGTTTGTCTTTTCATTAGAATCTCTTTGAAATGGCACACACAGAAGAGTCAATTTATGGTTATGATTGTCTATACATAGGTGCAGTTGGCAGGCCTACACATAGAATAAATTACCAAATCTTAGTGTGCAATTAGAGTCAAAGTGATCCTGCATCAAAATTATCCTGTGCTATGTTCTAAGTGTGTAATTATGAGATTGAAGCAAATTTACAATATTGGAATTTGAATAAAAGTTCTTCACTTACATGATAAATTATAAAGTGCCAGATAGTTAAGCATTTTAAAATGTTTCTTTGAATGAGTATATATGATGGCTTACATTTATTCTACATTTAACTATCTCATATCTGTCTTCATAAGTTTCTGAAAATTTATTATGGCTATTGCAAACCTTTACCCACAAATCATGGAAAGTTTTGTGGAGATTTTATATGAATTCAGATACATAGAAGAACTATGTATTTTTAGTGACATGGAACAGATGAAAAACACAAACACTAAGGTAATGGATAACACTTTGATATAAATAATTGTCAACTTGTTATAATTGTAGTTACAACTTGTAATATACAACTTATTATAATTGTATTCTTGTTATGGTTTTATGTTCCTTATTTTGACCAGGTTTCACACAAATAACATTTCTATTGTCACTATGTTTATTATAACTATAGAAGTATATGAATAATGCTCTCATATATGTAGAAAACACTTTAGTTCTTTATTCTTGAGAGTCTCATACACCTATATAATGAATTTTTGTCAATTTCACCCTATTATCCTTTCTTATCTCTCTCTCTCTCTCTCTCTCTCTCTCCTTAAAGCAATTTGTATTCCCAAGCAATCCCCTACTACTTTAATATCTTTATGTGTGTAAACCACTGAGTTTAATGAGGGTGCTTACATGAGGGTTGCTTGCATGAGCAGTTAATTGAAGGTTAATTACAGGATCATGAACAAATTCTTAGTGGCCATACTGTTGAAGAATACAATGTTCCCTCCTGCAGCAGCTACTAAGTGCTAATAGCCTCTCAGGGGGGAGTGAGGCCTTATTAAACCATCACCCATCCATAATGAAATGTTGAGGAAAGAGCAATTTGTTGAAGAATAATAGGTGTGGATGTTAATCCTGATGGATTCTCAGAGCCTCTATTTTGTATAATATTAGTTTAAGATGTGTTACTTCCATTTATCCTGTGAAATGTTTGTTTAATGATGCAGAGATGTGTTGCATGCTTTTATGTTGCACTTGTTTAACTCTGTAAAGCTGGGGTGCTTTGCCTGCCTAAAACACCTTATTGATCCAACAAAGAGCTGAATGACCAATAGCTAGGCAGGAGAGGAATAGACATGGCTGCCAGGGAGAGAGCATAGGAAGATAAATCTAGACCTAAAAGAGAAACAAGGAGTCAGAAAAAGACAAGAGTAGGAAACCAGGAGCCAGCCACTCAACCAAACAGTCAGCCACAGAATAAGTAGAAAAGAAAGATGTGTAGAATAAAGAAAGGTAAAATGCCCAGAGGCAAACGGGGTAATTTAAGTTAGAAAAGCTGGCTAGAAACAAGTCAAGCTAAGACTGGGCATTCACAAGTGAGAATATGTCTCCGTGTATTTATTTGGGAGCTGGATGCCAAACCTGCAAAGAGTAAAATAGGTAGATGGATGGATAGATAGATAGATAGATAGATAGATAGATAGATAGATAGATAGATAGATAGATAGATAGAATAAAAACTATACCTCTATTCTTCAACAATGGAGAATTCTCAGGTACAGTTAACTTTTCAGACCTTCATCAATTATGTGCTACAATTAAAATCCACTAATGGTCTAATTAAGTCATTATAAATGTCTGACTATTCTATTTCATTATTAATTTGAATGTAAATACTTTTCATGAATATCGACTTCAAAAGCCATAGGTGATTCCTGTATCTAGATGCATATTTGTGATATTTATCAAGTAGCATTAGTGGTAGACTTTCTTAAATAAAAAAATTAAAATTAATTTATAGTAAGTATTTATACCCTACTGTTTTTCATGGATGAGGTATAAGACCATTGTTAGGTTGGTCTACATTGTACCTGAGAGCAAGCAGTAATGGAAATATTTCACCATGATCCTGACCCATGGTGTGAGACTTGTGGTCTGCAGAAGACATTCAGGCTGTTGGGTGAGTCCAGCAAAGCTTCCCATGCTTCCATGTTGATTATTTCCTAAGTAAAGAGCATGGCCTGTGTGTCACTCACAGAGGGGACTGGTGATCTAGTTGTGGTGTTGCAAAAGGAAACGACTTACATTACTTGAGACATTTAACAAGCCTAACTTAATAAACGTCATAGCTTGGCCTATCCTACTTAACACATCCTGAAAAGAGATACCTCAGTCTGCAGGTAGGCAAAACCAAATTAACACAGTCTATTTTGTGGTAAAATATGAAATGTCTCATAATTTATTGAATACGCTATTGAAAACGAGCTGAATTGCTGGGTGGCTACAGCAGATGAAAGTGGACACAGTGCAGATGTGAGAAGATGTGAGACCCAGAACCTGGCATTCCAAAACGCTTCAGAAACACAATATGGAATAGAGTATTCACTCTCTGTAACCACCTGGGATGCTGTGGCTGGCTCAGATCTGCAGTAAGTTGCCCCTGCTCAGTATAATTGGAAAGTAAAACATCACATATTACTGGTTAGGGAGCAGACCAAATGCCAACCACAATGTCTACTGACTGTGGATAACTATTGCATCATGGTAAAGCCAAAGAATCATTCATAACATAAGCCATAGTAAATGGGAGAACATCTGTATTTTGAGAGCTTAATGTTTGGTTAGCGTGGTATAAACAATGAGTATTGAAGACCTGGATCCATTTCTATCGCAATTTTCAGACTTAGAATTTTCACACTAACAATACTTTATGTTAGCAGCAATGATCTTCAGATCCTATTCCAACACAGTAAGGGACAGTTCTTTTTTAAGAACAACCTCAGATTCCCATTTGTCTTTAATGGAAACTCAGAGATCAGGGAACAGTCTTTGTTTTCACACACAGATGGTAAATGCTTGGCTTCATTGATCATTAAAAATTAATTTAATTAGTTTGGTTATGCGCCTACTCTTTAATAACTGAGCCGTATCTCCTAACAGTGAGAGCAGAGACTGTCTCTGATTTTGTTGCCTGCTTTTGGGACCCTTTCCTCCTATTGGGTTGTCTTAATAACGGAGGAGGTGCCTAGTCTTACTGCAACTTGATATGCCATGGCTGGCTGGTATCCATGCGTGAAGTCTGCCATTTTCTGAGGAGAAAAAAGAAGTGGATGAAGGGGAGCCAGGGGAGGAACTAGAAGGAGAAGAATGAGGGGAAATTGTGATGGGGTGGGAAAAAATTAATACATTAAAAATAAAAAATCAAGAAAAAATTTCATTTTATAAATTATTTTAAATGTGATTATGTTTGGGAAAATGTCTTTCCAAATATGCACCAACTGTAATGGATTCACTTTTTAATTAAATTTATCTGGGAAAATTTTATAGTACTCATGAAACGTCGAGCAAAAAGATGGTCATTGCTCTAAATTACTGTCTTTAAAACCTCTAATTCTCTTAAAATGATGACTATATAAATATGTAGATATCCAAATATTTACATGTATACACTCATACATGACAACTCGTTTAGACTACAATGCACATTTGAATTGAGTAGATTTTAGTAAGATAGTGAAATACGGATGACAGATATGGGGAATATTTGTAATTTTTTATATAATTGTATACTGTCTGTGTAGCTCTTTAAGAAGGAAACTTTATTATTTTTCCCAAGTTGCATAATTTTTGTTTCTGTTTTAATTGTACTATGCCATTATGGATGTAAGTCATAAATTGTATGAAAACTTAAACAATATTAGCCCATAATGTTTTGTCCCTGTGTCCTAATTTGAATTCTATTGTCGTATACTTGTTTTACCATTCAAGTGTCAGTAAGACAATCTATCAGTAAGTACATGAGAGAATATAAAGTGAAATTTTAAGGTTTAGGTAAAATGTACCACAGGATTACATATATGAACACTTGGTCCCAGGCCCCACTTGATGCCACTTTTTGAGATGCTCTGTGTCTTCATGAGGAGAGGCTATCAGGCCTACAGGAGTGGGTCTTATGTGAACATCTGGCTCTAGTCTTCTCTCTTCTTGACTGCTGAAGGTAAGATGTTCCCAGGCACCTGAGACACCTCTTAGCACAACAGTGAGCTACTCGGGTTGCCATGACTTCTGGCCATGATCCAGTGCATCTGAAACTATGGAAATGTCTGGCCCCTAGGTTGTACTGTCAGGTTTTTGTCACAGGAATAAAACCCCCACCCCAATATTTTAAAATAGTTTTCATTGTAGTGCTAAAGTCATACCCTTGTTTGCCTCCACGTTTGGTATTGTGAAGTTCAGAGTATGGGAGATGGGGAGGGACATATTACAATCAACCCTAAACAATGACGGTAATGTCAAGATTTCTGGATCAATTGGATATAAAATAATGAGTCACAAAATCTGTAAAAAAAAAAATTACAGAGATGTCAGGCCTGACAATGGTGATCTTATATGTAGTCCATCATTGCTCTGGAGGTTTCTGTGACAGCCCTTCAACACAGCCTGACATTCAAATCAGTTGACTTAGAAAAGAAGTCCTTTCATAGTGGAAGTGCCCTATTCCAACTGTCTGGAGCAAATGAATGATCTTCCCAGAACACAAAGAAGTTCTCCCAGACTGAAAACCCTATAAACTTGAAGTGCAGCAGCAGCTCCTACCTATATTGTTAGATCCTTACTAGATCTCTAACTTCAGGGCCACTCTGCAAATTTAGAATTGACAGCTTCTGCAATCACATGAGCCAACATGTTAAAAATAAATATCTTTATGGAGTGGGGGTGTACTTGAGTTGTAGAGCCCTTGGATGACCAAGATGAAGAGAGCCTTGGGTTCAATATCCAACATTCAGAATCTACCCCAAAAGTTAAAAACATAAAATTAAACACTCTTTACACATACACGCATGCACATACACATTCACAAGCACATGTGCATATACACATATTATGATTCAGAATATACCACATACCCAGAGATTTGGAGAATTCTATAACACACTGGTGGTCACAACATTGTAGTATATTTGTGGCTTACATAAGCTTTCTACAATTTCAATTTTCTTCATGGTTTCTATTCAAGTTTTTTTTGAAGTTTTATAGATTGTGTGTAAAAATCAGCAGTGTCAGTCATGTCAGTGTTATTATGAGGTACATCCATGAACTAAATATACGATTCTTTTTATAGTTGGATGTGCAGCCAAAGTGACATGAAATTTGTCAAGCTTTTAGAAACTAATCAAGCTGCATGTATAATTCTTACTTGTTTTGCTGAAGTGCATTTTATACTGTCACTCCCTGAAGTCCTGGGAGAACTTCAGAAGATGAATGCTTCAAGTCTCAGAGAGGTCTGTATTCAACACTAAAATAATTTCTCAATCACTCAAGTTTTAATTTATACCTTAGCATAAAACAAATGCAAAATACCATGATAATTCTGTTTGGTACTTGGAAAATAACCAAAACTATTTGCACATTTAAACCATACATTTGTCATCCAAAGAAACAATAAGAGAGGGATATGGGGAAGAAAGACATACATCTGTTTTAAGCTATTCATCTGTCTTAGGATTTCTATTACTGTGAAGAGACACCATGACCATGAAAACTCATAGCAAGGAAAAAATTTCACTGGGTAACTTATGGTTCAGGAGTTCAGTCCGTCATCATCATGGTGGAACGTGGTAATGTGCAGCAGCATGACAAGGTGCTGTATAAGGAACTGAGAATTCTACATCTTTGATCTGCAAGCAATAGGGAGTGAACTGAGACCCTGGACGTGGCTTGCGCATATATGAGACCTCAAAGCCCACCTCCACAGTGACACAGAGATTGAATAGTGACGCCTTGTGTACCTGACATGCAAACAAATCACTGCTAAGCCACAACCTTTTTATTCTTGTTCACCCATGAGATCACACATTAAACAAGACATTATGATATAAAATATCTTATAAACTTAAAGTGTCTCACAGTATTATGATTTCAAACACTTTTAAAGTTGTCTGTTTAAAAATACTCAGTCTCTTTTAAGCTCCAAAGTCTCTGCAAAACTTCAAACTTTTTTTTAAACTTTAAAGTCTCTCGATTTGGGATATATATATATATATATATATATATATATATATATATATATATATGGCTTTCTTACTTGAGGAAGGAAAAATGGGAAAAACCAGGGCACAGTCACAATCTGAACAAAGCAAAATGTGACTCCCAGCTGTGTAAAAGACTATCTGGGATTCACTCATGATTCTGCTGGGCTCCTCCAAAGGGTTTGGGTTGCTTCTCTGGCTCTGCTCTCTGCAGCACACAAAGCTTTTCTTCTAAGCCCTGGCTGATCCCACACCCTACTGCTGTTCTACTCTTGGTGGTCATCCTTTGGTACTAGCATCTCCAATTGTG
Source organism: Ondatra zibethicus (assembly GCA_004026605.1). Classification (NCBI taxonomy): domain Eukaryota; kingdom Metazoa; phylum Chordata; class Mammalia; order Rodentia; family Cricetidae; genus Ondatra; species Ondatra zibethicus. The sequence goes on along the minus strand of PVIU01006175.1, from coordinate 66,928 downwards.
GAGGTCTTCTGTTTAAAATGGACTGCACTTTCACCAGTAGCCTCTCCTGGGCTCTTTTAATAAGCCAAGCCTCAACTTCTCTGTATGGACCCCTGGAATCCTGGGCCTTCAACTGCTACTGAGGTTGCACCTTCACCAATGACCCCTCTTGGCCCCTCACAGTGCCAACCCTCGTCTGCTGTCCATGACCCCTGCATGCCTTCAAAATGAGTACAACCTGGGTGATTCTAATACCACCACATTCAGCAGTCAGCACAAAGTACACCTCAGGTGCCTCTGCAACAAGGCCTGTGTGTGCTGACTCTCAGGAAACACTTTACAGAAAATTTCACCTCTAGGATGCTTGTTTCTTTTTAATCAATGCTGATTTCTCAGATCCAGCTAACCAGCATCCATTGTCAAGTAAAGCAAAAGTTTCACTTTAATGGTGTTGGTCTCTTTTAATCCTGGCTGCCTTTTCAGCCCCACCTGATCGGCATGACAGACCTTAATTGAAAATAGCAAATAAGCAATGATTCTAATACTCCTTAAGTAACTGTCAAACTTCCCTCTCAAACTTCATAAGCAAGGCATTTCTCTCAACATCCGGCTCCCGATTTCCCCAGAACAGCTCACCAAGCTTTTCAACGACTTTTCTTGGCCAAATTTCCAAAGTCCATCTACAGTCCTTCCCAAAACAAAGCAGTCCGATTTGTTGCCAAAACCTGATGTTTAGCATTGGCCTACTCCTCCTTTTTACAATTCCCCATGTCAAAGTCCTGTGGGAGGGAGTGACATTAATCATTAGAACATTCATCTGTGGTTGGTTGAATGGATCAAGGAATATAGGACAAGAGTGATATCTTAGAACAGGTGTGTCAGGTGATTAGCAACCCTAACTAAAGTGAAACCAGAAACATGGCTATCAAAGGAATGGTACTTTTTCTGTTATTATAATTTAAAATTAATTTTTGAAATAATGACAACATTGATAACCTATTTCACGGTATTTAACTCAAGTAGAAAATTGTGTGGACAAGAACAATGGTGCATTTCTGTGCTGGGCAGCTTGCATGCGCCACATTTATGATAGAAGACATGGCACAGTGTTCAGCTGCTTGGTGCCCCACTCGCAATTACATGCCTCTGCTGAAGGGATGAAGAAAGCAAACTTCTCAAGGTCTGATTGAGCAGAGTAACAGCAAAGAAGAGCAGCTTGTACGTTTTTCTCAGTCTAGAACTCTCTCATAACCTTGCTTATGGAGGCTCCAATGTGAACGTGGGCACAAGTCTGCCACACAAAGCCCCAACCATCCCCCCTCTCACATGCTCATTACTCTTAATTTCTAGAAATGTTTCATCCCTCCTCAAAAAGAGTTTTTTGTTGCATCTTCCAAAATGGTTTGTGCTTGGGGTCTATGAGACTTAAGAACTTAAGAACACAATAAACAATGTCTACAACAAATACATGAAAGGCATTTGTCTCCAGAGACCTAGAGATTTTTATCCTCCTCACAGAAACCACAAAGAAGATCATGATTTCCATCTTACTACAAATGGCCCTGCTCCTAGACTGAGCCCAGAAGCCAGTGTTCAAGCTCAGCAGACTCCATCATCGCATAGTACACTGCTTTGCTGTGTTAATTCTGTCTTTTATTTCTATTCAAGATTATGTCATCTTTAAAACACTTTGTATAAACTGTGATGTTGTCAGTTGTTTAATTTAAATCAGTTTAACAGTCAAAAAAAGCAAATCCTGGTCTCCCACATCACATTGTTTCATGTCACTGATTACTGTGAGCAATTATGAGTGTATTTTTAATATTTCTAGTTTTATTATATTTTTATTATTTGGAACAATTTTTAAATTCAAATATAATTTACCATATTCTTTCTCTCAACCAAATACTTCCTGATCCTCCCCCTCCCTATCTATACAACTTTATTTTCTTTCTCAAAAACCAAAGAATAACCCAATACAACTATCTTCCCCCAAAATAAGAAAACAAAATAAAACAATACCAAAATGTATCACCAAGTTATACCCAAATAAAATTACACGCAGATAATCTGTGCAGTTTATTACAAATTGGTCAACTACTCCTGAACATGAGGCCAGCCCAGGAGAGATTGATATACTTAATGACACTTCATTGAAGAAAACTTATTTTTCCCTCTCCCATCAGGTTTAAATAACAGTTCAATTGTTAGCCATTACACTGGCGACTAAGTTTCCATTCATTCATTTATTCATTCACTATTTTAATATAGCAAAATAAAACATATATTATAAAACAAAGGTATCACATCAAAGTTGGACAAAACAAACCAACAGGAAGAACAGAGCCCAAGAGAAGGCACAAGAATCAGAGATCCACTAGTTCACACACTCAAAAATCCCATAAGAGCTCTACACTGGAAGCCATAATACATACATATCCAGAAGACATGTAAGGACCTGTGAAGGCCCTGTGCCTGCTGCTTCAGATTCTGTGAGTTCATTTGAGCTTTGCTCAAGTTGATTTAGAGGGCCTTTTTCTTGGTGTCTCTCATTCCATCTGGCTCTTTACACTCTTTCTGCTTCCTCTTTCAGGGGTTCCCTGAGCTCTGGGGGTAAGAATTTGATGGAGACATCCCATTTAAGATTTAGAGTTCCAAGATCTCTCACTTTTTGTGTAGTGTCTGACTGTAAGTCTCTATATTTGTTACTGTCTGTTGCAGGAGGAAGTTGCTAAAATGACACACTGGTCTATGAGTATAGCAGAATTGTTAGGAGTCATTTTATCACTGCATCTTTTTCTTATTTTTAGATGAATAATATTTGGTTTTACTATAGATTCCTGGTCTATCTAGACCCTGGTTCTTGGCCATCCAAACAGTGCTGGGTACGGGCTCCATCTTGTGGAGTGGGCCTGAAGTAAAATTTGTTATTGGTTGGTTACACCTACAAGCTTTGTGTAACCATTGACTTAGCATATCTTGCAGGCAAGATACCATTGTATATCAAAGAGTTTATGGCTTTGTTAAACCCATAGAATCGAGAAGAAAAAACACTGACCCAAATTATTGCCAAATTAAAGCACGCTTTATTTGTGTACACAACAGAGTTGAATGGGCAGCTTTCTCTCTCCACAAGGCAGGGTTTATGAGATCAGCCCTGAAAGAATTTCTTAAGTACATTTTATAAGACAAAAGCATAGGGTGGTGGATTTTGCACATAAGCATGGATACAGAAGTCAGATAAGGCAGTTAAGGAAAGTGAATTATGGAATAATCTGTATAGAACACTTCTGAGAACAGGTATCTTTTGGAGGATTGATTTACTGTAAATCCTATGGGTACTGGGATAAGGCATAGCTCTGAGAAACAGAAACTCGAGTTTTATAGTAAACAGAAACTTAACTTGGTTATAGACTCAAAATGACTCCTAGGAACAAGATGGAGTCAGGCTAGTTTCTCAGTTTGGTGTTTATGTTCCTCTTTTGGTAATCTGCAGAAAATTTCCCTTTACTAAAAATGTTGAAAGGTAGGGTGAAGGCTCTGCTAAGCACTAGTTTGACTTCTCCTTGTTCAATGAATTGTACAGGTGTTGTCTTCAGCAATGGATTCTTATCGTCACTTTGTGAAGACTAAAACATAATCTTGGCAACAGGTTGGATCATTTGGTAAAATTTTAGAAATCTGGGAGCTTGAGTTTCAGTGAAATTTGTATTGGCGTATTTCATGTTTTTATGAATATTTTTAATCAAATTTGAAAGAATCATTCTTGATTTAGTCATTCTACAATTGGAAAGATGTAAAGTTGTGGAGCCGATAGGTACCTCCACAAAATACTCCAGCACCTAAGGCTCAGGAACATTGTGGAAGAGGGCCTGGAAATATTGTAGAAGCAATAGGATCAGGGAGTTTGCTGTGAGACTGTGTCTCCTAGTAATATGAGAAGCTACACCGTAACATCTCATCAACATGACTGCCCAAACGTGAGCTGAACAACAATAATAGTAATGCCAAACTAGATGGAAAGAAGTTCAAGAGGCATCAACCTTACACTAAAGACTACAATCAGTTGAGTAGAGCTAGGAACAGAAGAGGCGGCCCTCCCCAGAGAAGAGCATACCATTTGGTTGCCCAGTGTCAAATGGTTAGTATATGCATACAACAACAATAGCAAAATAAGAGGCAATGAATTTTCAGTAGAGCAGAGAGAATTTTGGGGAAGTCTTGGAGAGAAGAAAGGAAAGGGAAATTTTTGTAATCAAATTATAATCTCAAAAATTAAAATTATAATCTTAAAAATTAAAAAATGTCTTATAAGTGCAAGAACAATGAACAGAATTAACAGCCTGGGTTGAGTTTAATTGACCATATTCACTGTTACCAATGTTTTGTGAAACTGAGCATGTTTTTTGAATATTGTGTAAGAGTTTAAGTAATTGTTTTTAATTAATATTTCTGTGTTATTGACACATTTTGTTCTGTGGGAGTTTTTTATTATTCAATGGGATCAAAATTTGTTTTACTTTTTTAAATCTGAAAAGCCCCCATTGATGACAATGTCATAATTGTTAATAAAAAGATTTATAATGGCTGTGTAACAAAGACACACCTGTTGACAACGTAGTACCCAATGTTAATGCGGAAATATAACAAATGTGCACTATTAATGCATTCTGAGATTCTTTATCATCTATCAAGTTACTCTATGAATATTTCTTAGAGATCTCTGAATATACTAGGATCTATTCCATAATCCTTTGAAAGTTTCACAGTCTGAATATTAAAGCAAAATAAAAAATTTAATTTATATTTTTTAACAATAGTGTGTATAATTTACACATTATTGTATTTACATGTAAGTATCTCCATTGTTCATAGTGCTTAACACATTGTAATTTTGTAGGGAGAACAAATATCATGCAGACAAGTGTCTGGCCCACCATTTGAATGTGAATATCAAGGTAACAAAACTGAATCAGTCTCCACTGCTACTCAAGTGATATTGTGTGCTTATATACTACCAAATGAAGGCCTCTAGAGCTATTGTCTTAGAAATCCCCATAAATACATGGCAGAGGTACAAGTCACAGAATATCAGATGTGGAATTGAATTGAGGAACCCCATAAGTTTGCTTTATATTGACAAAAGAAAAGATCAAAGCAAAGGGAGTAGATGGCCTCCTGTGATAGATGCTTCATTGTAGAATGCAGGGTAACTGAATAATGCCTGACTCCTGGCTTGAAATTTTCCCAGAAGACACTGGGGTCTATACAAGAGATCCTTTTGCTGAATAACTGTGGACAGAACCTACAAAAGATGCCATAAGTATGTTATAGTTTATTGCATTAAGAGCATGCATTTTAGAACCAGAGCTTCCAGCAGAGTGGGATAGATAGTGTTAACAAGATCCAGCAATGTATGTGACAGCAGTCATGAAGTTCTCCTAACAAGTGGAGGTCAGTAGAACTGTATAGACTAGGGATGGTTCCAAACGATGGCTCCTATTAGTGTGACAAACCCCAGTTGACCTAAATGCCCCAGTTTTCAGCCCTTCCCACACGCAATATTAAACTCATGCAGTATGGCGCATGGGCCCACAAAATAATCCTTTTCATAAAATAAACCATATGGCATGATTCTTGGACTCAAGTATAAAACAGATCCTTATATCCAGAATTTAGTAAGATGCTAGCTCTTCCTTGGTAATATCCATAATTTAAAGAATTTAAACACATTGAGTTACTCCTTCACTGTTCAACAGTACCCAGAGACTTCTATCAACTCTTTCTAGTATTCTACTTGACCCAATTCTCATGTCGAAAACTACATCTTCAACACTCCAGCACTCTTGGCTTTGATGGTATGATTTAATCAAATCTTTAATTTTCTTAAGAGTCGCATCTAACCATCTAAAACAGAAGTACAGGAAATACAAAAAGAGGTCAGCTCTTGCTCGTAGAAAGTGTTGATCCCTGCTTGATTCTAGTCCCTTTAGGCTTCCTTTCATATTGGGCACAACCCATAATCAGACTATGAAAGACAGGAAGTTGGAAGAAAGGGTTTGGGAATGTTTTACCACATAAAAGTGTGGTACCTCTGGTTCCCACCACGAAAAATGTGTGTGCTTTAAACTTTGTGTTGCCACAGATGACTTGCTAGCAAAGACAGTGACCAAATTTCCAGAAAAGGAAAGTTCACATTCCAGGTAGTTTTTTCTTTTACTTTATTTTTGTGTGTGTGTAAATATTCCTACTGTACCTTATTTCAAGCTATAAATGAGGTCCCCAAATCCATAACTGGAAAAAGGTGTGCATAATTGAGTCGTATAAATCCATGTGAACCCCCTCTACCATGACACTGGATTTTATTGAGTGAGACAAGCAAGGATGCCTCTAAGGTCTCAGTGTTTAATTACCTGATATACATAAAATGTGTTCTATATCAAGTGTTGTGCCAACTGTCAATAAAGTCCTTGACAGTAATTCTCACTTGAAAAATAATTTTTTTTGTCTAAAAGTATTAACACGGTTCTTCCTTTAAATGTTTAGCTATCTATATAAGTGTTATAGTTTTAAAGGGTAGACCTTGAAAAGCAAAATAAGACCCATGTTCAAATTTGGATTTTGGATTTAGGATATTTGAGGGTCATCAACATCATGTTTTAAAATACTTAGAATAAATGTTTCCGTCACTTTAAGTTTGCTGCCAGCAACAAAAACTAAAAGGATCAGCGCAACGGCAATTTAAGAGAAGCACAGTATATTCAACTATGTACAATATCCAATTGTTTACATATATGCAGTTTGTCTCTGAGGGTTTTTATATCTAGTACAGAAACTTATATCTAGCATAGAAACTTCCCAGAAAACCATAAAAATGAAGAGTAATTCTGGAACCAGGCCAGGACTCAGGCTCTGTTTCTGGTGAGGTCTCTAATGAGCACTCCATTTCCTTAATAAGTCAGGACTGGTGGTTAAAAAGACTTCACAAATTTGCCATTAGACCCAGTTAAGCATGTATCAAATAGTCAGATACATCCATACGTGTAACATTTCAGTTAAGCGTGTATCAAATAGGTCGATATATCCATAGGTGCTACACATTTCAGGCAAGTATTTTTGCTTTCTATTCAGTTCCTTTGTTCTAATTTGCTAATAAAAGAATCTCATGCAGGTGGTGTTAATTTAAAATCACCTGGAGTGAAACTAGCTAGAGTTGCTTGGATGCCAATAAATAGGCTTGTGGATACACTATTGGTATTTAATAGCTTGTAAGCTATTAACATTTATGTAGTTAAGAAGACAGTGGTTAAATGAGACTGAAACTTAATGCTTTATTTATGTTATGTGTGATTACATTTTATTCCTGTTGTGCCTAGTGAAATATTCTGTGTCTGCCGTGTGATTAATGTTCGATATGAAGTGTGCGAACTCACCAATGCCCAGTCCATAGCAGAGCCTACCAAGACTAGTGAATAGAGGCATCAGCAGTTTGTCACCATGGACGACTCTTTGCTTACTTCTCCATAAACACATAAACACATTTTCTAGTAAAACACATCCACTGCTTTCACCCAGGATAGCATTGGTATCTATATACTACCTTTAATGTCGGGTCTATCATAATTATAAGAAATTTAACAATTTTAGGAAGCAATAAAATGTAGTTCATCTATAATTTTACCACAAATCAAAAATTACAATATAGTATGATTCTATTTTGTGCGATTACAAAGCCCATATATCAATAATTTTCCAATTAATCAACTATATATCTAAGCAATTGGCAATAAGTTACATATAACATTACTTATAAGTATCTTATTTTTTTCTCCAAAAAAGTTTATCCAGACAATAGACTGTGTTTGAAATCATATACATCACTTTACTTCTGTAAAATAAAACAGAACCACATGGCAAATAAGTGTTACTTTCTGATGACAAAGACATAAATGAAATAAACATGAGAAATATTGGTTGAATTACTTTAAAAAGCAAAGTATACTGTGTGATATGCTGTGGTTTAATATATTCTGCAGTTACATCATTAAATTAACATAAAATTATGATTGAATACAGAACAATTTAATTCTGATAACAATGGAAGTTGTCTAGAAGTAATGAAGCATGTAATTTATCCTAATGAAAACATGAATGAAAAATAGCTCCTTAATCAAAATCATGGAGAAGGGCACTTGAGCTAAGTATTTAGCACGAAGTATTTCTGATGGGGAGAAGTGTCTGTCTCTCAGTCTTCTAATCTTACCTACATTGGAAACACTAAAAGATTCCACTTTAACCACATTTTTGTGTTTAGACTGAATCTAAAAATAGGAAACAAATAATTAGCTCTAAGTAAATTATATTTAATATATCTAAGATTTGTATAAAAGTATGGCTAAAGTTAGCTACAGAATACCTGTTTTTTCAAAACCAGTGAAATGCTACATCACTCAAAATTTATAAAAATATTTGCACGCTGAATCATCAAGGTATTTCACAAATCAACAGAAAGCATCAAACAGTTTAATTGGGAGACATCTCGGTGGGTAAAGCACATACTATTTAAGTGTGAGATCCCGAGTGGGATACGCCACATGAAACAAGAGGTGCTGACTAGGCTAACTGATACCCTTTGTCTCAAACAATGTGCATAATAAAACAGGAAAAGCATGTTAGATAAAAATTACTTCCAGATCTCAAAAGGCACAAATTAATGAAATATAGCAATATTGGTTTAAATTATTAAAGAAGCTGAGTTCCAAGAAACACTTAAAGAAATGTTCAACATCCTTAGCCATTGGGAAAATGCAAATCAAAACGACTCTGAGACCCTATCTTATACTGGTTAGAATGGTTATGATCAAAAGCACAAGTGACAACTCATGCTGGAGAGGCTGCAGAGCAAAGGGAACACTCCTCCATTTCTAGCGGAAGTGCAAACATGTATAGCCACTTTGGAAATCAATATAGCAGTTTCTCAGAAAACTGGAAATCAATATACCTCAGGACCCAACTATACCTCTCTAGGGCATATTCACAAAAGATGTTCAATCATACCACAAGGACACTTGCTCAACTTATTTAAAATATCCAGAACCTAGAAACAACCTAGATGCTCCTCAGCCTAAGAACGGATAAAGAAAATGTGCTACGTTTACACAATGGGTATTACTCAGCAGTTAAAACAATGACATTATAAAATTTATAGGCAAATAGAAGGAACTAGAAAAAAAATCACTCAGACCCAGAAAGACAAACATGGCATGTATTCACTTACAAGTGGATATTAGCTGTAAAACAAAGGGTAACTGTACTATAATTCCACAGATCCAGAGAGGCTAGGTAACAAGGAGGGCTCATGGGGGACTCTATAATTTCCCTGGGAAAAGGAAATAGAAGCAGTTTCATGTATAGACTGAGAGTGGGTATGGATACATGAGGGATCAGGTAGGGGGAGGGGGTAGAGAATACTAAAAGAGATATTTTGGGATAAAGTAGAAATGTGGTGAAAGGGAAAGTCCCACAAATCTACAAGGATGACCTTAGCTAAGACTCCGAGCAATAGCTAATATATAGTCTGAACTGGCCAGTTGTAGAATATTATTTTAAGGTGTGTTGCTTTTGTTTATGCTCTGGAACATTTGATTAATGATGCAATTCAAAATTTAATTAAATAAAATTCACTTGTAGTATGGCTGACAGGAAGCTGTAGGGAGGAGCCAAGTGGAGAAGGGTTTATAAGGACAGGCAAGAAAAAGAGCAGGGATGAAGGAGACTGGAGGAGGTGAGCTGCTTGCTATTCAGCCTCTCTGGAAAGCAGGATTCTACCTCAACCTTTGAACCTTGGGCTCTTTAGTGGGACAGAGATTTAGATAAGTTCTCTTAGTAGCTTCGAAAGAGTCCGTGCCTGCAGCCTAGCTGAAGCTTGTAGCGGCAGAGTTGCAATTGCTGACTAGGGTAACAACCATTAAAAAGAGGACAGCACTGGCCATCTCCTGAGATCAGGCAAGACGGCTATTGGCGGTCTTGGGACATCAACACAGCCACATAACCTTCAACCTACAGTCTGTCCTGCATGTAAGATGTGCTGGGGTACTGCTGGTGCAGAGATTATGGGGGTGGCCAACCAAATGACCAGTTTATCCTCAGACCCATAACAACAGAGGGAGCCCACCACTGACACTGCCTGGAGCTCTTGGGCCCAGAAGATGGATACCTAACGATATTCTGTTATACTCATATACTGGTGCCTAGCCTAATGGTCATCAGAGAGGCTTCATCCAGCAACTGATGGAAAAAGATGTAGCAATCCAAAGCCAAACACTAGGCCAAGCTCAGGGAATCCTGCTGAAGAGAGGGAGGAAGGATGGTAGGAGTCAGAGTTAGAGAACATCATTAAAAAAGTCACAGAATCATCTAACCTGGGCTTATATAGGAGCCCACAAAGACTGAACTGACAACCTTTGTGCCTTCATGGGACTGACCTAGGCTCTCTGCATATATGTGACAGTTGTGTAGCTTGGTCTTCTTGTGGGACTCCTAATAGAGGAAACAGGAGCTATCTCTGACTCTTTTACTGACTTTTGGGACCCTATTCCTCATACTGGGTTGCCTTGTCCAGCCTTAATACCAGGGAAGGTGCTTGTCTTTCTTCAACTTGATATGCCATGTTTTATTGCTACTCATGGGAGGCCTGCCCTTTTCTAAAAAGAAATGAAGGAGGAGTGATTTGGGGGTGAGAGTAGATGGGAGGTGGGGGAGGGAATAAGAGGAGAAGAGGGAAGGGAACTGAGATTGGGATGCAAAATAAATAAGTTTAAAATAAAGAAAGAAAGCCAAGTAGAACATGTGTTACACCATGATGTTAATGTATTCTGCTACTCTCACTTTTAATAAAATTGAGAGCAATAAGGACAACTTCTCCACATGCCCATGCACACATGAGTGTAGCCACATATGCACGCACCACATATACCCAAAAGGAAAGAGAGAAACAAAGAAAATCATGAAGCAGAGAACTAATGCAAGGAAACGGAGGAATTAAGCAGCATGTGTCTAATCCCCCATCAGTGATTCTGGGAACTGGAGCTCAAAATTGAGGCTTGCTTTCCTCAAAGCAACCACTGGTACAACATCTCCCTTAATATCTCTATAAGACTTTAGTATATCTTATTTTGATTATAAGTGTTTGTTTTGTTACCAGGGACATGATCTTTCTCACTATCTCTGGGAAATATTGATTACTTTTCACCTGTGTTTCTCTGGCAATGATAAGAAATACTCATTTTTTTCTAGTATTCCTTTTAGTTAATGCTACTCTATGACTGAATGTCTGGATCCAAAGTCTTCATCACTTGATTACCATGTGTAACCTCTACCAGGATTCACATAGCATTTCACCGATTCTTTTCTTTCACAATAGACAAGCACACTTGATTACTATTGCTGCTAGTTAAATGGCCATATTTCCCAGAATTCTTTGAGACTGAATGTGACCCAGTCATTACCAACAGTTCAGATACATCCAGATATGATATGGGAACTTTGTGAGCAGTCTATCGAAAGGAGAAAGCACATGCACTGGGATTCAATAATCCAGCCTACGCCATTAAATGAAAAACACATTTAAGAAAGTTAGGAAAGCAAGAGAGAGCAAAAGCCATATGACCACGAAGCACCAGATCTCATCTCATCTTGGAAGCTAAGCAGAATTGGGCTTAGTTAGTACTTGAATGAGAGAAGCAAGACAGAAAAGTGTCTGACTGTCTCTGGAGAGTGGACCTAGACTCTTTAAGTTGACCTAGAGTCAAGATCAAATAATTTTTTATTCTTTTTAGATATTTGATATCAGAGCCATGTTGGTCATGCAAATATATCACTAATAATAATGCAATTATATACCTTATAGTAGTCTTATAAGAAGAATACATACAGTGTCCTTCAGCAATTTAACTCAGTTTGTGTGGGGGGGTGATGTATGACAGAATACAAATTGCCAAAACCATGCCTCCATATTTCAACTTCTGAGTACACGCTTACATGTACAGTCCCCTGTAGTTGAGTGCACGCTTACATGTACAGTTCCCTGTAGTTGAGTACACGCTTACATGTACAGTCCCCTGTAGTTGAGTGCACGCTTACATGTACAGTCCCCTGTAGTTGAGTAAGGCCTCTTGTGCCTTGCCCAAGCCCTGAATGCGGGACTTTTTCACACACTAAAGTGTTTTACATATCAAGTCATCTTGTCCCTGTTAAAATAAACAGATTCAGAAGTAGAATAAGATCCAGGGTGTGAGATTATCCCAACAATTTAGAAGACGCCCAATGAATAGTCGATGAATAATTACATTTACTTCAGATTTAAAAAAAAAAAAGAACAATTTCACTGAGGAGATTACAGGAATCATCAAGGATGCAGGCAAATGTGTAACAACTGTCTCCAGAAACAAAAAATGCAAACCAAGTAAACAAACAAACAAAATAAAGCCATAGCAGAGATAGCAAAGGCAAGAACAACTGGGTATTTAACTACAGATAGGTACACATGGATAACAGGTAAGTATGATGTTATACATGATAATTTTAAAATGTTCTAAGCACCAAAAGTGGGATTTTTAAGGAGGCATATATACGGAATTTGACGTATATATGGAATATATATGTGTGTATACCTCCTGTAATTATAATACAATGAAAATTAAATATTGCATATAGTTGTATTATTATTATCATCATTATCATCATCAATGTTATTATTGCTACTGTCATCTCCCCTACAAAATGAAGAAGGAGCGAGAGAGAGAGAGAGAGAGAGAGAGAGAGAGAGAGAGAATGATTGATAGCACTGGCCAGTAACTGTGCTTTAAATTTTGTCACGGCAAATTTCTAATGGGAAGTTTTATAACCACTGACTCTAAAGTTCATGAAAATGGTTCAGTCACCTTTTACCAAAGGATGAGACAGCTAGCTATAGCACATGCTCCTACTCAGTACCAGTACTGCTGATGCATTGTAGTATTTCTTTCACAAAAGTAAATCTGCTTCAAAATGTGTTGCCTTAAATTTTGAAAGAAAAACTGATACCACATTTACTTTAGACAGTGCTATAATATCAGATAGTTTCCATGTTGAAGTACTTATCAGTAAAAGAATTAAAAATATTGTTGATTATGAGGTGGAGAGCACATGTCAAATACTGGCTTGCACAACAGATAGTCAGTAAACCAACAACCTGGCCACAAGCCTGACTTTGGTTTGAGTGAGGCGTCCTTGAGGAATTTACTATTTCAGGGAACAGAAGATGAATGTTTCTGAACAAAAAAGCACTCTATTAAAGAAGCAAAATTCAATATAGTTTCATTCTCAAGCAGATGTACAGAAGAGATGTAACAGTGTATATTGCTTATAGCTTTCAAGTGTATGTGCTATTTTTACAATAAAGCCAATTTTGGGAACATGTTTGTTTCATACACAGGCATCTATATTTACAATGTAGGTAACATATGTCAATCAAAATTCTGATCCCAACCATGACAACTCCATTTTCACACTTGAATGCAAGTAATTCATACATTGATTTCTAAGGAAACTAATAAAAGAAAACAACCAAGTAAATTGAAAGTGTTAAGCTGTACCATAATAGGTCTCCATTGTCCTGAATACACAGGTGAAGAGTGTAGGCAGCTTTACTCACAATGGGTCTGATGACCTGGGACAGATGTGTGAAGTCGGCGACATGAAGAAATATCTGACCACCTGTTTCAAATAAGAGGCCCCTGTAAGGCTGAACTGTTTTTATTTATTTGGATTCAATAGTTTTTATGAACAGTTTTACAACCAAATTTGTTTCCTAAAGTTTCTAATAATGGTTATAATAATTGCCAGTTTGTTTCTTTACTTCATTCTCCTTCAGTTCCCAACTTTCCCACTGGTTTCCATTACCTACTTGATTCATAGATTTAATGTTAAAAGCATAAGTAGTATAGAAAACAACAAAGGAACATGACTAACTGGGCATACCTACAGGTAGAACAGTGTGCCCAATTGGCAGCATTTATGGTTAGAGCACCATGCAAAGTGAAAGAGTTGAGTTTGTTTTATTCCTCTTATGAAATTTTCAATATTCTAAGTATACAGTAAGTAGTTATCAGATACTTATTCAATAAAACCTGAAATTTATTAGCATAGAGTTTAATGAATTCATTAAACCATAAGCTTTGTTTGTTCTTGTTTCTTCTATTTATGTTCATAATAAAGGTTCCAGATATGTGTGATAACTTTTATACATAGACCTTGATCTGACATATGAAGATATTCAAGTTAGCAACTACATACTACTTATTAATAGTTTGGTTTTCACTTATTGAAAACTCAGTTGGAATTTTGATTGTTTATTACTTTTTAAACTTAAATTTCTTTACAGTATATTTTGATCATAGATTTCCTCCCCCAACTCCTTCCAGATGTTCCCTGCCTTACTTTCCATGCAACTTCATGGTCTTTCTTTCCTCTTTCTCTCAAAAACAGAAAGAAAGAGAAGAAAATGAACATAAACAAAAAATAAGACAAAAAATTTAAAAAAAAAAACAAAAACCAAATGATAAAACATGAAGTCAGTTTTATGTTAGTGAATCATTGCTGATCAGGGGGACTGCCCTGGAGTATGGTTTATAACCCAGTGACACTCCACTGGAGAAAACCCTTTCCTAACAGCCATCAATTCCAAATATTTTCTTGGTTAGGGTGGGACTGTGTTTACTAACTGTTCTCATTGATGATACTTGGTCTTATTATACCTGTTCAGTCTTATGCTTGCTTTCATGGTGTTCATAAATTCATATGTGTATCAGGCCTGTTATATTTAAAAGATGCTCATTTGTTGGCATAATCTACAATCCCTGGATCTTATAGTCTTTCTACTTCCTCAGCTGTATAGATCCCTAAGCCCTGAAGGGAGGTGTGATAAAGTCTTCTTATTTAAGATAGAGTGCTCCAAAATCTCCCACTCTTTACACATTTTCCAGCTGTGGGTCTCTGTGTTAATTGTGATTCAAGAAGCCTCTGTATTGAAGGTTCAACAATGCTATGAACTATGTGAATAGCAGTAGGTCATTGGAAGTCATTTTATTTCTATGTTCCTTTAGCAGAATAATACTAGTAGATTTTCTCCTAGGACCCATGAACTATTTAGTATCAAGTTCTTGAATGCTGTAGCAATGTTGGGTATGGATTTCATCATGGAACAGGCTTTAAATCCAATCAAAGGGTGCTTCACTACTTCCTTAACCTTTATATCACTGTTACAACAGTACATCTTGCAAGCAGGTCATTGGAGTAAGTCACAGGATTTGGATCTGGGTAATATTGATGATTACTTTTCTCTTTTTGTAGCAAAAAGAACACCATGAATGCTAGTCAGTAAGAGGAAAGCTGCTAGGTATGCACTAGCTCAACTTTTTCATGTTAGATGATTTATAAGTAACATTATCCTCAGTAATAGGACCTTAACATCAAGTTGTGGAGAGTGACCAATAGTCTTGGCTGTATCCTGTGGTATTTGGAGGTGGAATGATCTATGGTACCCCTTTGGCCAATAACTCAACAAGATATAACCCATTCCTGTAACTCATAACCCATTCCTATAACTAGAGATTTTACTTGATGTCATAAGACGTCTAGTTGGGGCATTTTGCTGTGGAATAATGCTTCTGCACACTGTAAAGATTTGTCACTCATTGGTTTGATAAAACATTTTCTGGCCAGTGGCCAGGCAGGAAGTATAGGTGGGACAACCAGACTAAGAGAATTCTGGGAAGAGGAAAGGCAGAGAGTCAGTCATAAGTCAGACGCAAAGGAAGCAAGATGAGAAGGCCACATGGCTAAACATAGACAAGAATTATACTAATTTAAGTTGTAAGAGCTAGTTAACAAAAATCCTGAGCTAATAGGGCAAATGGTTTATAACTACTATAAGCCTCTGCATGTTTCTTTGGAACTGAATGGCTGTGGGACTGGGCTGGATAGAAACTTCCATCTACACGTTGTCTTCCCCATTACAAAGTGACTTTATTTAAACCCCTTTCATATATCTCTATTTTAGGAAATATCTTCAGTAATAGGTTTCTATATGGCTTTTCTAAAGGCCTTTAGGGTTAGTTGTCCCTCCTTGAATTCCGTCCTTTACTCTGCATTTACATTAACTTCTCAATTTAATCTTCCTATTCTAGTTTTCCCTTTAATTCCTCATAACATAGCAACCCATTTTCTCCTCCCTTGGGTAATGCACTTCTTCCCCTAGTTTCTTACTAGCTTAATAACCCTCCGGTTATTTGGATTGAAACACAGATATCTAAAGCATAAAAGATGACATTCACATACAAGAGAAAAATGTAACGTTTGCCATTTTTAATCTGTGTTGCTTCATTCAGGGTGATCGTTTCTAGCTCTATCCATTTACTTACAAATTTTACAATTTCACTTTTATTGTCTAAATATACTATATCTTCATTATCTGTTCTTCTTGAGACACTGTTCAAAAAGTGTGTGTGGCATTTAGTTCATCTCTGTGTTAAAGGATGTGATAGAAATGATTAGGAATTATTTTGTGGTTCAATTGAATTGTTCATTATTAGCAGAATTTGTTTGAAAGTTAATTATCTAAAACTTCCAGAAATAGTCTCATAAAAATTAGAAAAGCTGCTACAAATTCAGTGGCTTCCTATAATTATAAAGAAGGGAGAAAACTTTTAACAGGAGAATTATACACAATTCATAATAATAAAATGAACAAATAACAGTTTATCTTATATAGAGCTGTAGGCCTTGGGTGCTCTGAAGATTTTCACTTACTTCTCAACTTTCTGTAAATACATATTTCTTACCAGTTCCATATTTAATCACACATCTAGAAGTTTTTAAGGAATTACAGCTGATTTCTAGTTATAAATGGACTCTCCTATACTATTAAGTAAAAGGTTACTTAGTCATAATTAAGCACTACCCTTGTTCCATAGAATCAGTATAGGTAAATGACTTAATATTCTGATTTTAAATAATTGTAAGAAAAAATGTAAAGTTATTAGAGAAGGAGAACTGAGAATATCAAATATCTTTTGAGTTGTATTAATAAATATGAAATTCTCGATACATAGAAGTAGTATTTCTCTTCCTGAAAAAATGTAAAGTATATACTTTCTGAAACTGTAGCATATGAATGATCCCTCAAGTTATTTATTTTCCTTCTCTCTCATATATATATATATATATATATATATAAATATATATATATATGAACAAAAAATGAAGCCATTCCAGATATGTCTTGGTTTTCAGTTTGTAGGAATATTTCAAGAAAAAAAGTTTCTCTGTGTGCTCAAGAAATCTGTCTGTCAGTGCAGTGGTGAGGAAGCCTGTGGTTAGCAGTACAAATGGTAAAGGTTTTGAAATGTTTGCACAATGGTATCATGAGTGGGTTAGTATAATTGATTAATAAGATGCTTCTCTATTCTTCAAAATTGACTTTTCTTTAAAGTCAAATACTTTAATCCATTATATATTTGATTTTCTCAATTTTTGAAGGTGTGCGGATACATGTTCATCATATATTCTTTTAGCATCAGACATTTTCCCCCAACCTTTAGGCCTTCTAAATCTTAAATTTATCTCATAAATCTTACTATGCTGCCTTCAATGGAAAGTGTTAATGGCAAAATCATCCCTGCCACATCTCCATCAGAAAAGTTTCAGAACTTAAGGGCCAGTCTAGGATTAGCTACATTGTATAATAGCCAATATCGAGAACAAAGAGTAAAGGGTCTCCTGTAATTTTTCCAATAAATTTTCCACACTGGGTAAGCCATTCCTTGCGAATTTATGCATCAGAACCATGAAGATACCTGTGATGCATGAGAAAGAACATCCTTATTAAATTGTCAGTAATCCTAGCCCTAGTCTGACTTTCAACACTCTGTGGTTCAAATTTTCTTTCATGTTTGCAGCTGGAGGTAAAAGCACTCTGTAAACCAAAGCCAAGAAGGGAAGATGAATCCTGCACTAAAGCTGTTAGTCTCACAGGCTTACCTCTCCTGGGAAAAAAACCCTCAGCCAATGACTGAAAAGAAACTTCAGATATTAGTCTTTGATTCTGTAAAAAGAGGTTCCATAGCTTGAATTAAAAGTTTCTTATCTGCAAGGCAAACACCACATTTTGGGATATCAAGTGGCTCAAGCCTAATTTTCATCTTTTTATGAATGTAAAATAACATTATGAGGTCCGTACCAGTTGATTTAAGAAGAAAGCACTCCATTTAGGTATAGATCTTAATATTTTATTTTAGGAAGAAATATTCATTGGATTGACAGGAGACTTTACAAAAGTAATGCTGGTGTCAATCAAACACCAGACATGCATAAGAGCTAAAACTTTTCCATAGACCCCAAGGGAATGTGTTTTAGCAAAAATGAAGCTGTGACTTTTAGTATTTTCTCAGGGTTCACAGATCATTTTTGAAAATGAAAATGCAGCAATATGAGTCTTAAACACATAGTCCCATAGAATGACAAACATATTTCATACACACAAAAAGAAATAAATCCCATCTTATTTGGATTTTTCCTTTACATTTTAATCTTAACTAAGTATTAATAGTCATTTTCCTCAAACACAAATTTTCAGATAGTTTGCTTATGAGTTATATCTATCCTATTTCATTTTAATTGGTGTTGTTAAGAAGTATAACCCCTCCAAAAGAAACAAATATAACCCCTTGCCTATCTTTAATAATACTGCTAATTAAAAAGAAGGCAGGTAAGATTTCAGTCTGTGGTTGTTTCTTTGATAGGTCCCTTTGTGTAGTGCACATATATATGTATTTGGCAAGCTGGCTGTCAGCAAAGTAGAGGAAAGCAAGTAGAGAGATATCAAGAGAGAAAGAAATTGATTAAAATATTGTAGAATGAGAAAAGGAAATGAGTGTTATAGAATTAGTAAGGGTTTATCTTCTTAACCAGAAGCAGGCTCAGTCCTAAAAGGATAAAAATACAGTAATGAATATATAGGAAAGAAATGTCAGGCTTGAATCTGCACAGGCCTTGTGTGTGATGTCACAGTCTCTGTAAGTTTATACTTCCATCCATCTTGGTGTGTCTAGAAGACATGTTTCCTTGGAGTCAGCCATCACTCTGGTTTTTAAATTCTATTAAATGCAGAGGAGAAATTATATATTTTAATGAAAATATACATTTTCATGATATTTTCCCATACAGAAGCAATAAAACCTCTTTTCTATTCAGTCATATGTGTATAATTTATGTGTTCTGAATAACATGCATGCTATTTTCAAGAGTCTGGAATCCTCTACTTGGCGTATTTACCTATGCGTGTGTGTTTATATATGCAGACATACATGAAAGGGATTGAAATGGTGTTACTCTATAATAATACAACACCAAAAACTAGCAAATTAAAAAAAATCAGTGCCAGGAGTAGAATATATCTTTTTGAGTTGTGATTCAGTGAGGTCCTATAGACTGCCTCACCAAAGACTCAATTTACTGGCAATTTTATTGGGAATCCTAAATAACCTGATGAGCAGACACTATTGTAGAAGATACCATGTACTTGAGTCACTGAACATATAGAAATCAAGCTGTTCCTAACCTGAGAACTTCCTACTGGCTAGTGTTTGTAGTGCTGGAAGGTGTTACATTGCTATGGGACAAAGGTCTTTTATCCTTTCACTTATATTGTATTATTTTAATAAAATGCTAATTAGCTAGTAGCCAGGCAGGAAGTATAGGTGGGATGACCAGGCAGGAAGTAGAGGTGGGGCAACAAGAACAGGAGAATTCTGGGAAGAGAAAAGGTCAGTCTATATTCGTCGCCCAGATGCAAAAGAAGCAAGATGAGAATGCCTCACTGATAAAGGTACCAAGACACATGACTAACACAGAAAAGAATTATGGGCTAATTTAAGATGTAAGAAAGAGTTAATAAGTAGCCTGAGCTAATAAGCCAACCAGTTTATGATTAATGTAGACCTCTGTGTGTTTCTTTAGGACTGAACGGCTACAGGACTAGGCAGGCCAGAAATCTCTGACAACATTGCATGTATTACTGAAGAAGAGGTATGATGTATACTGCTGGGGTAAGTTTTATAACGTACTACTGCAAATCCTGTGAGATTCAGTAATGGTTTTAATGACAATATACACCCACTGGGAATAACCAATCGTTTCTGATTGGATTTAAGCTCTACTCTACAAAATGAAATTCAGACATGGCACAATACGGGGTCAAATACCTAGAGCTAAATATCCCATAGGCTCTAGCAGGGGAAATTAGTACTAATAATTTATTAAATAGATATAGATTAAACTGATTCCTAGTAGCTTATAACTGTTCATATAGGTCAATGCATGACTTGACCCTCATTGGAAAAGATTCTACTTTTAGTGGATGATGATTAAGACAGAGACCCACAACTAGCCAAGGCATAGAAAATAAGACCTTGGGAGTGTCCAGCATTCATTGAACTATATTTATCGCACTCTTTCCTCCCAAGACTTAGAGATAATTGT
The DNA here is from genome assembly GCA_004026605.1 of Ondatra zibethicus. Taxonomy (NCBI): domain Eukaryota; kingdom Metazoa; phylum Chordata; class Mammalia; order Rodentia; family Cricetidae; genus Ondatra; species Ondatra zibethicus. The sequence goes on along the minus strand of PVIU01006175.1, from coordinate 46,372 downwards.
GGAAATAGGGGTGGAAAGAAAATGAGAGTCCAAGGTAATAATGCCCATAAAGCAAGAGTATCTTATGGAGACAGCAAGATAGTTGCACATAAATTCTTATCAGCTGTGAAAGAATGCACACAACCAGTACAAGCCCAAACTAAACCAAATCCCATCATGTAAAGAACAGCTGAGCATCAAATCCCATCCCTAGACACAGAGATATTGGCAAGTATTGGCTACTGGAAGAGGAAAAGTCAGGAAAGGTCACATAACCAAGGATATTTGGGAAGCACATATCAGTCTTGAGTTAAAAAAATACAAAATTGGGCAGATCAGAAAAGAAAGTGTGAACCTAGAGAGATTTGAGGGAAGGACATTAATTTGATCAAAACAGATTTATGAAATTCTCAATGAACTAATACAAACTTTTCAAAAAGAAATTAAAAATAAAATCCCTCCCATAGCTTTTTCTTCTACATGTGGCCCAGCAACTTGTCTTGTTCTGGTCACAGTAATGTTTTGATTTCTTTAGAAGTATTTTTTTTTGTTCAAGTTCTCTATGTTTTCTGAACCTCCAGGAATTAAGTTTGTAAAGGCTAGTTCCTAAGCATCCATTTTTTCTCTTCCTTAGATCTCAGCTCAAAATTTATCTTCTACTTTTCTTTAGCTACCTCTTAAAGGCCATTTACTGAAATCTTTAAATCTTTAAATAATATTTTTTAATTTATTTTACACACCAACCAGTTTCCCTCCCTCCTTCCTCTCTTCCTGTCCCCTCTTCTTTCCCATCAACTCCCCTCCCATTCATTCCTCCTCCATCTCGATTAGAAAGGGATAGGCTTCCCATGGACTTGCACAAAGCCTGACACATCAAGTTGAGGCAGGACCAAGCTCCTAGAGGCAGGGCAAGTTATCAAGTGCAACTATGTTGAGAGATATATCCTTCTGGAGTTATTTAGAATACTACCCTCATTCATTAATTGATGTCGTATAGAAGAGATTGGCAAAGACTCATGTATACGTTTATACTTTTCTTGCAACCTGAGGACACTCTTCCCTAACCTTGAAGACAAAGAAAGGCATCATAATGCATATAACCAACCAGTCCATCCCCAGATTTACAGTCTGCCAATGATGCCTGGAACTTCTTCAGAACTGTATAAAATAAATTTTTGTTCTTTTAAAGTTTCCCAAGTATCACACATTTTGTTAATGAAGCATAAAGATTAGTATAAATGCTCTAATATCAAATACTTATAGGTTTCCTTTCATGAGCTTTATCAGTTTTATTTAAATATTTATCTGATAATATTTTCATCTACTGCAATAGAATATGAAAGTTGAATATTTGTATCTCAATAAACTAGTATGATTATTAGGCAGTTAATGAAAACATTGACTGCATGGAAATCTCATGAATAATGCATATTCTAAGTCAATAGATTCTGGCCTTTTGTTCATACTGATATTATTCCAAAAGAAATGAAGACTACTCATTGTAAGACCCTTTTCCTTTTTTAATTTTTGTTGTGAGCCTCTAAAAAGTAGTCCAGATATTTAAGTCTGCTGGAACTCTGACTCCATGGGTTCACAAGATATTCATATTATGAATATATAAAACTTTAATGGTGTATAATAAAATGTTATTTTAATTGAAAGTCACCTCAGTTTAAGAGAATGAACTAGAAGCTCTTTGTATAACTACATTCTTCATAGTACCTGCAGGGCCATTGATCATCAGATGTCATTGATCAACTTGAGAGCTACACTTCTTTATATGTGTTACATGCTTAAAATTTTCACTTCTAGTCATCACTTTGTTATATAGTTGAATAACTTGTTATAATGTGTGCAATTTAAACTATGTACTAAATCTTCTAGGTGAGCTTCAGTCACTCAATCTTTCTAGGCTTGGCTTTTTCCACAAGAACCATTACAATCCCCAAGGACTCCTTCTCTTTCAGTTGTGCTAGCCTATATTGGTCAGGATTATCTGAGAAGAGATAGAGGAAAGGAGGAAAGGACAACATCAAACATTCAACACATTGATTAATGTCAACCCACATTATCTAACAACATTTGATTTACTTATTTTATTTTAGTGCTTTAAATACTAATCTGTTCCAGAAACATTACCCCAGACACACTTAGAAAAAAACTTAACCAAGTACCTGGGTGTAACATGAAGGGCCTTCTCGTTGGGGTTTCTGTCCTCCCACCAGGTCCCACAGTCATTAGGTCCTAAAGAAATTATGCAGAGAGTCTACATTAATGATAAACTGATTGGCCCATTAGCTCAGGCTTCTTATTAGCTCTTGTAGCTTATATTAACCCATTATTCTTATCTGTGTTAGCCACATGGCTCAGTACCTTTAACAGCGGGGCAGGTCACATCTTGCTTCTTCGGCGGTCTGCGCAGGAATCTCGAGAGAACTTCCTGCTTCCCAGAATTCTCCTATTCTCCTTGCTCTGCCTCTACTTCCTGTCTGGTTGTCCCACCTATACATCCTGGCTAATGGCCAATCAGCATTTATTTAAATCATGATTGACAGAATACAGACAATTCTCCCACACCACCGGGGCATCTAACTCCTAATGAAGTTGACATCTAACCCATCACACAGTACATCTCTGGTTGATCACCACCTTCCATCTTCCTGTCCCAGGAATGCACTTTATGACAAGACAAACTCTTCTTTGTCTCTCTTGTCAACTGACCTTTCTTAAAGACTGAGAAAACATATACAGGCATGTGTGGAAGATGAGAGTCATAGAAAAGAAATATGAACACTTCTTCCCAGCTTTAGCGTCATGTACTCAACAACTGCCACCCTTCAGGAGTACAGTTCCTACCTACCAAACAAACTCTCTTCCATGACTCCCACTATGACTGGTCTCGTTATAGTTTAAGAACAGGTGTGTTAGCAAATCAGTATCCTTGTTTCTTTTTTCCCATATGTATCAAATACCTCCTCATTTGAATCTTTGACTAATCATCTTTTCTATCAAGAAAACTTTTCCCTCAAATTTCCTCCATTGTAATCACTAATAACTCAGGGAACAAGAGAGTTTACTCTGGCCATATGTGCTGTTCAAAGCTTCTCTTAGGTTAATACACCTCTGTCACCAGAGGTGCACCTATGACGCAAACTATGGTTCGAGCTAGCATCTAGGTTGGAAAATCAGTGTCACCCTTGCTAGCCTCAATTAGTACATCTTTGAATCATTTGTTGCTAATTTGCAAACAATTTGGGCATTCTTCTTTTGTGTTGTGTTTAATTGACAATGAAGCAGGGCGAATAGGAACGTGCTACAGCTTCCCTCTTAGCTTCCTTGCTCTTGCTCTCGAGTCATCAAGGAGTGTTTGTCTGTCAGTGGAACACAACATGGTGTGTTCTTCATTAAAATGCAATTAACTCAGGAAGAGAAGAATAGAATGCTCTGGCACTTAGTAATCCTCCTAGGGAGAGAGGACAAAAAAAGCAACGTTTCTTTTTTTATACAAAAGTATGAACATATGAACATGTTTTGCAAGCAAAAAGAAGGAACAAGCTGTTGCTCATTCTAATGGGAATGAACCTCATCGAAGGGCTATTCTCTAAGACACACTAAAAATCCAGTTTACAAGCTCAAACCAAGAATCCAGCCTGTAAAGACAACTCTAGTCCTATATTTATCTGGATGAAGTCTTGAAGACTTGTGGTTTTAATTTTATTTGGGACTTTAAAATACTTATAAAGAGGGGAGCAGATATTGTTGAGAGTAGCTAAGTGTGCACAGTGGCATACAGTCCCATATAGATAATTGAATAATAACATCATTTCTTAGGCATTGAAACATCTGTGACTTCCTCCAAAGTCTCCCTTAGTCCCAGGAGATCAATTACATATCCTGGCCATGTGCATATGTTGGCCTCAGCAGCACAAGGCTCTTCTACTTATGGTGGATACTGGCTTCCCTCATTCCCTAAAAAGCAGGACTCAATATAGGACCTTACTGAAGAACTGTAAGAATGAATTAAACACTATAAAATCATTGTAGCATGTTCTAATATTATGTTTTAATCTTTTATTTCTATTAGGTTACAAAACAGCAGCTAACAAAAATGCAAAATTGCAAATTCATAATTAATTCCCCAAAATTCTTTATATATTCTTTATTAAAGTATTAATCTTGACACGTAAAATAATTCTCAGTTGTATGCATCTCATCTATCACTCTGCATCACAAAACACATCTTGTCCATACTTCATTTGGTGTTAAGGTTAAATGATTCAAATTTATAAAATACATAATTTATTTTTATTAGATTTCCCATCTTTTCCTTTTTGTCCAATTCTTACAGATCTGTCTAGGTCAAATTCAATTCCTTCCAAGGAATTCAACATCTCAAAAATATTTAACTCATCTTTGAATTACCAAGTTGTACTGGAAGGCACGACTTAGGAATTGCAAGATGGTAAGAAGATGGTTTCATTGTTCAGTTGCTTCCCTTGCAAGCACAAGGACCTGAGTTAGTTCCCCGGAATCCATACTGAAAAACAAAGCTGGTGTCAAGGCCTTATAATCTCAGTACTGAGAAGAAGGAGACACAGGGAATCTCTGAAGCTTATTTAGCAAGCTCCAGGCCAGACAGAGACCTGGCATCATAAACTATGGTTGAATCAAAAACTCTGGTGGCAGCACCTCAGGAACAATACCTAAGACTGTCTTCTGGCCTCTACATGCCTATGTGTGCACACACCTGGTCGCATGCATGCACATACATACATGCATGCACACGAAAAAAAACGCACTAAATAGACACCTGAAAACAATAAGGATAAAATTAATCCAGGGCATAGTTTTCCATACTAAGACTTATTTATTTAGTCAAACAAGATTCATACAATAAGAACACTGAGACAATTTATTTTACATTGGCTATGAGCAAAACTTTATGAGAATGTAGCTCAGGGGCTTGGTGATTGAATTTAACAATAACAAAAAAATACTTTGTAGAGAACAAATTGGAACTTGAAATACTTTCAATAAATGTATAACTGTTTATCCTTATTTATCATATATGATAAATGTATCCCATGGTGATATATGTTTGCACATTTCACCAAAACATCTTCATCCCTATCAGCAGTGGTTCATCACAGAGGCTCTTTGTAATCCAGATGGTTTTTCCTATCATATTTATGCATGAAATTGCCAGTAATCAAGAAAAGAAATGGATAAAGACCACAAAAACACACAAATATGTGTACTTGGCAAAGTTGCATGTGGAGGTCAGATAAGACCTTGCAGAAGCTGGCCCTCCATTTACACCATGTGGATCCTGGGTATTGAACTCATGGCCATCCGATTCAGCCACAGCTTCTTCACCCACTGAATCACCTTTCCAGCCCTTGAAATGGTTTTGAGAATAAGAAATAGCTCCTAATTTAAAACACCCAAAGGTTTTCCACTCACTATTTATAACTGCAGTATTTGGGTTAAACTGAGCAGAAATTGGTGCCCACTAATTAATAAAGTCTACCAAAGAAACTGCTTGCCTTCGTTACTCAAGTTGAACCCAGAGATAGAGTGATCAGTCTTACAAATATGCTTTACTTCTATGCTGGCTGGTTTTATGTCAACTTGAAATTAGCTTATGTCAACAGAAGAGAACCTTAGTTAAGAAAACGGCCTCAATAAGTACAGCTGTAGGGTACTTTCTTAGCTAGTGATTGATGGCAGAAAGGCTCAGCCCATTGTGAGTGGTACCATTCCTGGACTGGTGGTCCTAGGTTTTATACAAAAGAAGCATGTCTTCTATGGGAGACTATGGGAGCAAGTCAATAAGTAGCAGCTCTATATGACTTTGCCATCAGCTCTTGTCTCCAGGTTCCTACCCTGTTTAAGTTCCTATGTTGACTTCCTTCGATGGTGAATCTGGATATTCAAGCCAAATAAACCCTTCCCAACTTGTTGTTTTGATCATGGTTTTCATCACAGAATTTGAAACCCAAGCTAAGGCAGCTATTGTATGCTCACTCCTATGAGAGACACTGAAAGGTTTCATTCTCAGAATGTTAATGCTTTTCACTAGTTAAAATTATTTAGGGGAATTCCTTTAAAGGAAAATATTATCAGATCCCATGTTTAAAGGCATAACATCCTCAAATATATAATACTGTAAAGGAATTCTATGTCAGGTAGAACTTGAAGAATACCAACACACTATAATTAAAATAAACTAAAAATCCTCACTAAATTAATTTTTTTCCAAATTGCTTGGCTTAAAGAAACAAATATGTAAGAGTGATAACAGAGCTAATAGTACTAATATTTTATATTTATGTGCATTTATGTAACACATTTTTCAAAATGCTTCACTAAAATCACATCATTAACTTATGCAAATATTCAGTTAGTGCTAACATGTTATACACAGACACACACACAGAGTCTGCTGTGTGTGTCTGTATGTAAATTGAAGAGCATTGCAAATTATCCAATTAACATATCCTAAAACTGAGAACATCACTGATCCACAGAATCAATGGATAGAACAATGTCCTAGTTTTATTACTGTTGTGATTAAAAAAAAAAAAAACAAAAAAAAAACAACTCTATCTAAAACAACTCATAAGAGGAAGGGTTGATTTGAGCTCACATGTTATGTTCCATCACAGCACAGAAGGTGCAGTGATAGGAACTTCAAACAGCTGGGTAAATCAGACCTACTGTCAAGTACAGAGAGCAATGAATGTACACATGCTTGTTTTTCAGTTTGCTTTCTTCAGTCTTACACAGTTTAGAACCAACCCACAGTGAGCTATGTCCTCTTACAACAATTAATGTAATCACGACAATCCTTCACCCATGTCTGTAGGCTAACCTAATGTAGACAGTTCTTTACTGAGACTTTCTTCTTCCCTGGTTATTCTAGATTGTATCAAGTTGACAAGTAAAACTACTGACACAGGGTTTTGGAGAGATTGTTCTGGGGTTAAAGTTTCCTAATGCTCTTACAGAGGACCTGAGTTTAGGTCCCAGCATCAAAGTTTAACAAATCACAACTCTAGAAGATCTCACACCTTTGTCTGGCCTCTACTTACCACTGCAGTGCACACACCCACACAGAAATGCACACATAATTAGAAAAAAAAGTCTAACTGCTCCGACAATAATAATGAGAATTAAACTTCTCCCTATACTTATGTGGTCCATGTTACTCTACTGTTAGGATAAACCTTATTATTACTTATTTAGAAAAAAAATTTTTCCTTTGAGTAAAAATCTCAAGATTTGTTCTTCTGTGTTGCTCGTAGTAAAACGCTGACACTAGACTGAGTAACAATACCTTTTATTTCTATATCTCCCTCTTCTGACAAGAAAGGATTGGTGTATAGGAAGCAGGTTTGAGAAGAATAAATAACAAAATGGCAATTGAGCTTAGCCAAGAATGATGGAAAGGCTTTTGGGAGATGAGGTTAGAAATAAGTCCTGTTCTAGGTTGAAAGAGCAGCAGAAGCAAATGGTTAGATAGTAGGGAAGTAAAGTAGATCTATAAAAATTGATAATTAAAAATACTCTCCTTCCCCCATCTTTCTCCACCTCTGTCTGCCTCTTCCTTCCTCCCTTCCTCCCCCACTTCTGTCTCTCTTTTAGAGAATCCACTAATTATACTGAGCAGGATGTAGAGATGAGCTGTTTTCAACTGTATAATTCTACACATTGCAGAGTTTCAAAAGCTTTCAGTTGCAAGAAGCTCAACTTCTTTTAAGAATCATCCTTTCTTACCCCCATTTCTTTCTATGGTCTGAACATTGGCTTATTATTTTAGTCTTTTTATTCGAAGTGGTTTAGTAGTCTTAGTGAATAGTGAATTATTCTAATAGTGCATGTTATTCTATTCAGTATAAACCTGAAACTGATTAGGAGTGAATAGCTACTAAGGAGCCTTTCCGTTGCAAAATTGGGTTTCTGTACTTTCATGCTGCTTATTTTTCAGTAATTGCTCTGGCAGTTTCTATCAAACAACTACTTTTCTCTGTTGAGAACTATGCTGATATAGCCCAGTAGCTCTAAAATAAAGACAATTCTTTGTTAAAGAGAGTCTTACTTTCAAGTGACTTTAAATTAGTGTTTTATTTCCAAGAAATATCATGTGATCGCATTTCCCCCTGCCATGACCTCTTTTTCTTTCTTTGTTGTCACACATATCCATGTGTGTGTGTGTGTGTGTGTGTGTGTGTGTGTGTGTGTGTGTGTGTGTGAATACAAACTGCTCAGTTCGTATATTACTGCCTCTGCACAGTTGGTATTGGATCACCAGTTGGAGAGATTTTTCTTGGGGAAGACTATTTCTCCCTTTCTTGGCATTGCTTAGCTGCCTGTTCTTTGTTTAGGTTCAAGGGACCATGAACTTTCCCCATTCTATGTTACCATGTCCCCTGGTGTCATCGTTGTATATACACTAGTGCTTCTCTGGCTGAGTCCTGAATAATACCATCTCTATCCCATTCCACTAAAATTTTAATATGCTCATAGATGTTCCCAAAAAAGTATTGTAATTCTTTCTTTTGTTCTGTAAATTAACTCTAAATTTCTAAATGCTTTGATTATATGTTGTCTTCTATGGCATTTAGTGCTATGATCGGACACAAAACAGAAGAAAGGGCTTTCTCTTGTTAAATCATTTTTATATTGGTCATATATTAACATATTTTTTCCAGTATTCAAGTCTCAAATGTGCTCATTTTGTTCTAATCAATCTGTAAGGATTAATATAAAATAATCAATCTTTACAAGCTCCTTGCAGATACTATGCTGGGTTTTCTTTCTGTCTGCTTGTGAATTTTTTCTTTTGCGATAAAGCCTATAACTTGTAATGTAGCCAAGCTATCCTTAAACTCAGAATACTTCTACATAGTTCTCCCAAGTGCTAGGATTAGAGGTATGTGCACAGCCTAACATATAGAGACTTTTGATGACAATGTTTGCTTCTTCATTGATAAAATCCTCATATAAACTGAACTAATTTCAATGCCAACTGCAGTAGGTATGCAGCCCTTAGTTTCAGTTTCTGGCCAACCTGAACCAGTCTTAGATTCACTGTCTTTTTTTTTGGGGGGGGGTTCTGTGTCTGTGAGCTATAAATGTTACTAATGCTTTCCAAAACCCTATACACACTATATTTTCTCAATCCTTAGATTTATAGGAAAGTAAAACATCTTTCTAACAGTGGTTAGAACTTTTCAGCAGCCATTTGGTCAAATGTATTAAATGTTTAAGCTTAAATAATTTTGACTCAATGTTTAAAGAGGTTTTTTTTTTTTTCTCTTTCATGTCCCAATAATCTTAGGGAAAAAAAAAACTGGTCTACAAAGACACCAGGCTCACAAGTGTTGAACAGACATACATGCTGAAAAAAAAAAATACTGATATGCATTAAATTTAAAAACTTCAGAAAAGGGATAAAGATGTCATAAATCTAAAATATAAAACAACAAAACTCATAGACATTAAGTATATATAGTGGAACATGCTTGTAATCTCATTACACAAGAAGCTAGTTCTGTACAATGGTGCATGCTTGTAGCCTTAGCACACAGGAAGCTAAAAAAATGAGGATCTCAGGTGTGATACCAGCCTGACATACACAGTGAGTCTCAAAAGTTAAAAATAACTAAAATGAGACAGATGAAATAAAACAATCATCAATGAGTGCAATTTAGCCCGTACAGCACCCCCCACTTATTCATTTTACAGTATTACACCTTTCCCCACACTGGTCACTCCTATCCAGTCTCTAGGTACAGAAACCAAAATAGCTTTAAGTCATATAGTTTCCTTACTCTAAACCTTCCCCCAAAGATTTACCATTTACATTTGGTCATATCTAAAAATAATTATCACCTAATAATTACTTATAGAAGATGTCAGCATTAATTCAAGTTTTAGGTCATTAACCATCACCAGGAAAGTTTGATAACATAGTCCCAGGACAACCTTGAAAATTCTAATGTGGGCACCGCAACCTCAGTATGTTTCATGGCTAATAGTTAATCATCTTTAACAGTCAAGCTTGAGGTCATGTTAATTAGATTTTCTAGATTTATAGAGGTATATTTCAGATGGATAGTTATTCTTCAAACCTTGAAAAGACTACAGAATATGGCATTTCAAATGTTTTAAGAACTTAGGATTTTTCATGACAATGAGACACATCTGCTCCTGGCAGCACCAATCTATCTCAAGAGGAAGATGGGCATCAAAGAGGCTCCTAATGGAGCTTGCTAGCCATTTGGGCAAGAAACTACTCTTGTCTACACTGTTTGATGTTATGATATATGAACTGGACATGCAGGACCCACAGAGAAATGACTACTAAAGTTGCCTAAAGAAGATGAGACCACCTTTAGTGTTGCTGCTTCATGAAAGAATCTGTTAGACATTCTGCAAGACACAGAAGAAAGCAATTGATGGACTTTGCCATTAAAAGGTAGAATAGATCTTCAAATTTCCTGCTTCATGAAAATGTCTGTGGGATATTATGGGCCTGTAGGCTGAAGATGGATGCTCCAATGATACAGAAGAACTTTTGGTGACTGTCCAGGCAGTGAGATGTTTCTGTCATTTCTAGAGTTTTAGAAGTTGTTTACAATGCACTTCCTATTTACTTAGGTAATATATCCTTCTGGGGTCTTTGATGGAGTTGAAAATAGATAGTTATTATTATAGTTTTCCTTAGTTATGATAAAAGATAAGTCAATATAAATATTGTAACTCTAGTTCTTGCTTAATGCCTATTTTGTTATATGTAATTTTACTGTGTTAAAATTAAAACCTTCCTTTTCAATTGGATAGAAAAGGGGAGGTGATGTGGGATTCCCTCTATATGCTGTGATTAACACTGATTAATAAAGAACCTACTTTGGGCCTATAGCAGGGCAGAGCAGAGCTAGGCAGGGAAAACTAAACTGAATGTTTAGAGTAAAGAAAGCAGAGGCAAGGAGAAGCAATGTAGCCCTGCCAGAGACAGATGCCAGACAGAACCTTGCCAGTAAGCCACAGTCAGGTGTCATTACACAGATTAATAGAAATGGGTTAAATTAAGATGTAGGAGCTAGCCAGTAATAAGCTAGAGCTAATAGGCCAAGCAGTGATTTAATTAATACATTTCCTGTGTGGTTATTTTTGGGCTGAGCAGCCAGTAACAGACAAGCAGGCTCCAACTACACAGGTTCAAGCCAGATCAGATCCCAGCACTGAGAAGAGGGAATAAAAACAAGTTCCCAACTTCAACCATACACAATGAACTGAGGAAATCAGTAACATGAGAGTTGGCCTTTCTCTGGGGAAGAACACAAGAATTGGTTGTTTAGTATCAAAGGTTAGTCCTGAAAACATACATACAGGTAGCATAATATAGACTAAACAGGTTATATTTAGGAGTGTGGTGTGTGTGTGTGTGTGTGTGTGTGTGTGTGTGTGTGTGTGTGTGTGTGTGTGTGCAATAACAAAGAGCTAAAAAAAAGAGGCCATTACTTTGAAGAGAGTGAGGAAGGATATATAGAAGGATTTAGAGTAAGAAAAAGGAAGGTAGAAATTTTACAATTAAATTATAATCTCAAAAATACAAAAGAAAAATAAAGACATTGAGGAAGATATTTTGCCTTATTAATACTGTGAAATGAATACATGGTTCTCCTTATATGTGTGTTCATTCAAGGCTTCCTTTACTATATTGAGTCATATAAAACTTATGATAAAATAACTTCACCTAAGGTTCTGTTTTCATTTCTCCTCTTGGATCTAGGATCTCTTTCTCACTTGGCAAAATTTTAAAATTATTTTTATTAATTCTTTGAGAATTTTACTCAATATATTTTGAACATATTCAGCTCCTCTTCTTACTTCTCCCATAGCCATCTTTTCTGCCATAACCCAACTTTGAGCTGTCTCCTCCTCCTTCTACTTCTACTTCTTCTTCTTCTTTCTCATTGATTCCAGTTTGTAATATCCAATGAGTTTTGGTGTGGTCAGCCTATCAGAGCTTACATCATTAAAGAAAACTGATTCTCCTACTCTCAATGATTGCCAAATGCCAATAACTGGTGTTGGGGTTTTTATGACTATCTTTCTCCCTCTATACTAGGATTTTGACTGGTCTTGCTCAGGTTGTTGCAAATGTTGTGAGTTCATATATGCAATTGTCTTGTTGTTTCTATAAAACAATGATTCCTTGATGTTATCTACCATCCTGCTCTTGTCTTCTTCACATATCTCTTTCATAATGGTTCTTGAATCTTGGGGAAAGGTAGATAATATGTATGTCCCATTTATGTCTGAGCATTCCACAATCTCTTCTCTGCAAATTGACCAGTTGAGGGTGTCTGTGTTAACTGTCATCCATTGTAAGAATATCCATTGATAAGGGTTAAGAGATGCTCTAATTTATAAATATGCAATAAAACATTAGAAGTTGTTTCATTTTAATACTATGTCAATTTGGTAGAATAACAGAATTGCCCTCTCCTATAGTGTTTATGACCTATCTATCCCACAGATTCTTGGTCCCTTATCAGTTCCAAGTTGAGCAGACCTCAGATTCAATCAGAAAGTGCTTGGTTACCACCATAACATTCATGCAACTATGGCACCAATGTACATACCTTGTCAGTCACTTGCTGTTGTAGCTTTCATGGTTTACAACTGGGTGAGACTGATAAGTAAGACTGACTACTTTTTTCCTTGTGTGCCTGGCACCATGAAAGCAAACCAGTAGAGAGGAAGCTTCTAGATGAGTACTAGTCTGACTGCTCCATGTTCTTGGCGCAAATATGTGCCATCTTTAACAACAGGATCCTACTGTCAAGTTCTGAACAGTAATATAGGTTATTGTCAATAGCCTGTAATACTTGGTTTATGTAACCTCATTGAGCAACAGCTCAAAAGGAGGTAGACCATTCCTGTACTGGGCTTTTTACTTGTTGAAGCCTTTAATCAATTAAGTGTTGAGTTTTGTGCTGACTGTAAAACCTAGTTTCATTTTTATTGCCAGCATGACTTGTTGAGGATTCTGTCTTGTGTCTAGTGTGTATTTTTGATGTCTTTGTGAAAATCCAGGTGGATATGGCTCAGGGAAAGTGAATTGTCTGAAAAAAGGATGCTCAACATGTCAAGCTGCCTGCAAGACTGTTTTCAACTGTTAAGAGCAGTCACTCATTCTAGAATGATCTTTGGCAATGCAACTGCCTTCGAATCACTTCTATTCCTGTAAGTAATCTCTCACCTATACTCTTGTAAATTACCCCAATAAAATACTTGGGTTCACTAAGTTGGACTTTGGTAGTATCCAGACTGTATTCTTACATTTGATATTCTTTCTAGGGTGAGTTGACATTTTTTTCACATTTCTCAGGAATAATGTCACACAACATAGTATCACTATGTATTTTACCTCTGATGAAGTTGACTCTGCTCTAACATTTAGCATACCCATTTATAAAATATTAGATATTATGAACTATTGATAAATGCCCAGAATTTCAATTAAAAGCACTGTAAGTTGATTTTGTTAGCTTTAATATAACATGAAATATGAACCATAATTATTTTAACTGAATTAAGGTTGACCAAACTTGTGTATAGAAAATTGAGCTAGTTAATATTTATTTTTCAGTTTTATAAAAATTTAGCTAAATTATTTTTGCTTTATTTACATAGTCACTAATGCTAACAAAATTGTCACATATTGGTGAGTTCATGATTGTTTTTTTTTCCTGAAAGTTAACATGTCAGGAAACAGAGTACAGCAACAAACTCAGTAACTATGATATATTATGTATTACTCAAAAGAGCCAATTGGTTTTCTTTTTTTTTTAATATTAAAACTCCAGTAAACATTCAACTAGTAATTTCTCTAAACTCATTAAAGCAGAAAAGAACCAAGAAAAATCAATTTTATGTAGCAGAAAGGTGATTGAAAGCACAGTGTGTCATCAGGACTCTGGTATTGAGATTATCACCTCCATTTCTCCCACTTTCAGCCTAGGCATCTGAAAGTTTAATGTTTACATTTTTCTCTAGTTTCCAAAACTCCTGAGGCAATTACAAATTTCTAATCTGATCTTCTAAACATAAACTTCAATAAGATCACATTTCAAAATACAAGTATATATAACAAAAAGAACAATGTAAACTTCCCAGAACTAAACCTTATAACACATTATCTGTAATTGTGTTCTCTGCTTTCAAATTGTTAGAATCAGGACTCATCGGACAACTATATAAATCCAGTGTTTGACTTCAGTAGGAAGGGATGAAATATTTCTACTCAAATTTTCAAATGTGGCCTTCCTGTAATCACTTGAGAGAATAAACCACAAATTGCAGAGTAAGAATATTAAAGTTTTCAACACAATACACAGAAAGCTTTGATGCTTCTGGCCCTTTAGGAAGCATTACTGTCTTTTCATGTCATTGTTAGTAGACTAATATGCCTGTTACTCCTCTAATCAAATTTATAGTAGTTTTATTTCCCCTTGCAGATTTTCTGATCATAATGGAAGGCTTATTGGAATGTTTTCAATCATTCTCCTTCTACAAACATGAAAATACATCTCCACATTTTTTTTCAATAGTGACAGGCCACCTCAGTTTTAAAGTTTGTCTCCCATGTCCACAATCCAAACTTTATTTCTATGAAAATAGGACCTCTTAGCCTACAGGTAATGTTAACCCAGACTTTCAGGCTAATGTCTAGCAGCCGACTTCTATTTTATCCTTCTAAAGAAAATAGATATTAAACCTGATGGAACCTGGGAAAGATCTTGCAAAGCTTCTTATGAAAAAAATTATTTTATTTCAGTAGATCCAACTTTTCCAAAAACAAGATGCTAACGGCAACCAGACACTGAGAATGAAACCATTTTCTCATTTTAACACTGAAGTGTCAGCCATTTTCTGAGTAAGCTGCTATATAAAGACAAGACCATGGGTGTTTAGGCTCCTTGGAACATCAAACCATTCATACATAAAACACCTATTATTTAAAATATTTGATGTTTTAATATTTTAAAACCTCTTTGAATCTGTTTAAGGTATATGAAACAGAACCTTAATGTTTTAAGTTCTTTAAGCATAATATAATCCATATTATCTCTAAATAATGAAATGTGTTCTCTCAGAGTAAATTGAGTATAATCAAATCACTGTGCTTATGTGTTGGTCCTAGGTGACTTTCTCATATATATTAACACCTGTGTTTAAACAGAGTCTCTAATAACATTAGCTATTGGCATCAAAAGACCAAATCAAATATCCTCCGTTGGAAAAATTCAAAATAATTTACAAGTTTAAGATGTTACATCAGTTCAAATACCTGATTATTGTATAGTTGAGGCCTCTCTCATGTGATGAGAACACTGTCTTAGACAGAAACTACCTCTCACTAGTTTTCCTTGCTCCTTTTCACTGTTCTTATTTCTTACTATTGCTACAATTATAAATGAATATATATGTGTAATTTTGTATGGGAATTTATGTTTTAAAAATAAAACAGGACCATGCTTAATTAGAGAAGACTTGTGTGGCATGACTTCTTGATGTAATCTGTGGTTGTTAATGAGGTATCATCTATTTAAATAGTCTCAAAAATTTATTTTCAAGGAAAAAAAGGAATCACTACTTGTAGAAACAGGTTTCAGAAGAAGAATGGTGTACAGTATGTTATCTCATTTTGGCTAAAACCAGAAATGTCCTGGAAAGGAATTCTCCACAAGAAAGGCTTCAAAATTTGCCTTTAATCCCAGTGCTTGGGAGGCAGAGGCAGGCGGATCTCTGTTAGTTCGAGGCCAGCCTGGTCTAGAAGAGCTAGTTCCAGGACAGGCTCCAAAGCCACAGAGAAACCCTGTCTTGAAAAACCAAAAAAATAAAAAAATAAAAAATAAATAAAAATGGGGGGGTAATATAATCATAATGCTTTACTCTCACTCTCATGTATATGTATATCATTCTAATGTTCATGCATATATGTTTACTAAATAATAAAATATGATTTTAGTAAATCACAAAAAAATGAAAAAAGTATATAGGTTTCTTCCATTCAGGATATGAGTATTTGTTTTGGTAGTCACCAACATTTTCAAATTGAACATCTCAAAATGAAAATACAAAATAAGTATATAATTGAATTTTAAAACTATATTTTTGATCCATTACATGGTCTCTTGACAAAGCTAATCATACTGAGAACAAATGATGAGTTTCTTCTCTGCAAAACAATGTTCAAGAGCACTAAATCTGATAAATATTACTCTCATCCCTCAATGGTGAAGATGCTTTATTTCTCACATTTTCAAGAATAAGTGTTGTTTTCCTAATCTGCTTATTCCCCTCCCCACACTTTGCAATCCTTTAATTAGACTTTCAAGATGATTTAGCCATTGCATTCCCCTATTCTTCATCAAAATTAAAATCCCAAACTTCAAAAATATCAAAACTTCAATTCTATTAAACACATTTTTGTAACTTAAAAGGTAACAGGGAACTTTGTTAAAACTCTGCATTCTTCACAAGAAATTTTTAATTAATTCATTATATTCCTAGTTCATTCACTGTGATTTTATTGAAATTAGATTAAATTTCAGAAAAATCAAAAGTTTACTATTGGCAGAGTTTTCTGTCCCACCCGGTCCCACAGCCACTTGTCCCAAAGAATTGGTCACACAGAGGTCTACATTAATTATAAACTGTTTGGCCTATTGGCTCAGGCTTTTTTATTAACTAAGTCTTACATCTTACAGTGATCCATAATTCTTATCTGTAGTAGCCACATGGCTTGATATCTTTGTCAGTGAGGCATTCTCATCTTGCTTCCCCTTAATCTGGGTTATGCCTGCAGACTCAGCCTTTCCTCTTCCTGGAATTCTGTTCTTGTCGCCCCCACCTCTACTTCCTGCCTGGTTGCCCAGCCTACACTTCTTGCCAGGTACTGGCCAATCAGCTTTTTATTAAAATAATACAAGTCACAGGGTACAAGATCATTGTCCCATAGCAGTTTACAATAGTAGATGGCTTCACACTCAGAACGTTGTGACTTCCTACTGTGTCTAAATTCCTATCATATGTCCAGCAGCACATTATATCATTTTATTTAGGTATTATATATTTCTGGGCTGAAGTGTGGGTGCTAACCAAAGTAGTAAGCTCAAAATAACTTTTAAAATTTCTAACAACACATACGAGCGTACACACACACACACGTACACACACTCACATAGTAGACACTGTTTAACTAGTGTCAGAAGCACCTGATTTGGGGACAAAACCTGGTTCATTCTCTTTATTCCGCAATATAATATTTTTATTGACTATTTGGGAATTTGACATCATGTAGCCCGATCACACTCACTTCTCAGTTCTCCCAGGTCTGCCCCCCACCTTGTGACACAAAAAAGAAGAAGAAAAAATAAGTTCAATTTGTGTTGTCTGTATACTCATTGGAGCATGGTCAAACTCCTGGTGGCCAATTCTTTAAAGAAAACCAAGTCCTTCCCCACCTGCACGCCTGCCAGTGCCATCAACTGTGGATGTGTCCTTATTACAATTTTTAAGAGTTATCTTTTATGACTCTGTGTCTAGACTGTTTCTTACTGTGGGAAAAAGGGGGTGTCATAGAAGCCTTTCTTGTCCTTCTTTCTTAACTGTGAATCTGCAGTCATCAACACCATTGTATAAGTACCTTCCCTGCCCAGTACATTCTTATCCATTAGGAAAGGTAAGCTTATTTGGACAGGTTTGCTAAAAAGGAGTGGGGAGAGCTTGTAAACACAGTATAAAGAACCAGACACCCTAAAGGACTTGCTGACAAGGATTCAGCCCTGAATTCCTCTCCAGCTGTGTTCTCATGCAGCTTCCTTCCTATCCTGGGTACCTCCTTTCACATCCTCATTGTTGGATTAAACCAGACTCCCTGATGTGCCCACCAGGATTTCTTTATCTGGAGCATCATCATGGGAGGCATTTTCACTACTTTCACCTTGCTCTTCCTGCACTTTACCTCACCCTCTCTCCCATCTTTCCCAGTCCACCAATCCACAGCCATCAAACAGAATCCACCAACTCTAACTAGTTACCTGACCACAACCCAATGTCATTCATCAAGGAAAACTGAACTCAGGGAAGGCCCTGAGAAGTAAATATATCAAAAAAAATCATATTGCTCCTTTCAGTGTGGCTTCACATACTAAGTAAGTGGCCACCCAAGCATGCTATTATTCAACAGTATACAGTAATTTCATTTACCTGGTCCATTTGTTCTAATGTTCTAACCATCTTCTCCTTTGTTTTCTCAAATTTGTTCTTTCAGAAAGAACAAATTTCCATCATTCAGAAATAATTATACTGCTTCTTTCATTTGAAATATATACAGATCCTGTTTGTATTTTTTTAAATTCCAGATGTGTTAGCTATTTTTAGCATAGGTTGGATTGTTGTTGAGGTTCATAGTTGTATATAAGCTGTGACATTAAATAAAATGCTGAAATTTGTTTACTCCTAATGTTTCACTTGTATTTTGAAAGATAAAACTTTAATATATATATATATATCTTACATCACATATATGTTATGCCCAAATCTGTGCAATCCCCGCAAGCCAATGAGGAAACCGAGAGTCCCGTATGTAAAAGCAAAGAGCCTTTACTTTAATCAAGTTTGAAAACTCAGTCTCTCAGCATATCAAACATATTGGAATAACTGGAGAGCCCCAAGCTCAATTAGAATAGGGTTTTATAGTAGTAAAGGTGGGGGTGAGGGGTTTCTGAGGTTTTAAGACCCCTGATTGGCTGACATTCATCTAGAGTGTGCACTGGCAGGTGTTTCTATCTACAGCACTCTGAATGTCAGGAATTTCCTTTGAATGATCTGTTCTTAGGTGAGGGTCGGTGATCTCAGTTTGTGCTTCCTCTTGCAGTCTGGCATTGTCTCGGAGTAAACAATTGAGACCCCAGCCTCCATTTAAATTTATCTATGGCCAGAGTCCCAGGTGATAATGGTTGGAAGTAAAGATCTTCCTTTGGGAGACCTGCCCAGACCTAGATTATCATGGCTGGCCCCCACAATATAGTTTATAAAGAACTTTTGCATTTATCAACTTGTGTATGACCCAACCATGACAAATTCAATAGAGGCCTGAGTCTCAGTAGTTTACTCTGAGGCAATACCTGGTTCCAATAAAGACCACAAACTGAGACTACCCAGGCGCTACCCAGGAACAGACCATCCAAAGGAAATTCCTAAAATTCCAACCATTGTAGAGAGGATCATCTGCCAGCACACACCCATTGCTTTTTGCCAGGACACCACTAAAGAAAAACCAGCCAATCAGGAGCCCCAAACCTTAGAAATCCCTCACCCCAACCTTTGCTACTATAAAAACCCAACTCTAACTGAGTTCAGGTCTCTCTGATCACTCCAATACATTGGACACACCAAGAAAGTGAGTTTGCCAACTTGTGTAAGAAGAAAAGTTCTTTGTTTTTACATACAGGACTCAGTCTTCTAGTTGGTTTTGGGTGAGGGGACTCTGTGATCTGGGGGCGACTCTGCGATCTGGGCATAAATTTGTATCTATGTGTAACATTCTATCAGCTACTAGAAAAATTCACTGTAGTATCGATCAACAAATAAATCTTGTGATCTCAGAAACTGAGTTCAGACAAGTTGCTTTAGGAAATGGTTTTAAATGGAAAATTAACGTTGTGCTAAATAATAAGTCACAAATTCAGTGACTACAAGCTAAGTGAAAACCCATTGATTTACAGAAGAATCATTGGATTTTTAAAATCAACACAACAGCTTAGTAGAAAACCATCTAATAAAAAGATTATAATTAATGTTATCATTTACCACTTATACACATGCATGTGTTGAGACATGAATACTTATTGTTCATAGGTTATATGAATGAATTAAGAGGTATTCACAAAGCCTCCTAATATATGTACAGCTAAATACAAGCCTTATTTATCAAACCTCTATGTAAAGCATGTAGTTGAAGATGCCTGTATTTCTTTAAGCACATAGGAATAATTTTAAAATAATTAAAGTACAGAGGAGGAAAAAAACTGAATATGGGGTTTTCAAACACATTTTCTCTGAAGACTGTTGGTCTCATTGTTGCTGTGCTTCTGTTTTCACCGTGTTGGGGCATAGAAACTAGGTCCTCCATTGAAGCTCTTGTTATCATCACTAGAATTGGTCCTTAAACCCCAACCTAAAAACCATTTTACAGCAAACTTTTTACAGCAAACTTTTCAGTGAACTGTCACTGACCTGTGATGAGAATCATCTGAAGTTAGTTTTTCTGGAATTTTGGCGTTAGAGATGCCTTCGGAAACCAACTCATAACATTCTCCTCATGCCACACACACCTGCGATTCCTTCGATGACAAAGACACCAGTGATCATTTCAAATACACTTGGATGCCCCTAGTAATGAAAATTACTTACCAAGGTGAATGCATGTGATTGAGAGCGAACAGAAGCTGAAAATGGTGATGGGTTACGAGGAGGGTCTCCCACCCCTCTGCCATAACCCCGAGCCTGGAAACGATCAGGTCCAGATACTCCTTGAGGCTTTCAGTAGCAGAGGGTGGCTAAAGTTGCTCCCTGCTACCGTGAGACACCTACTGTGGTCTGTAATAGCTGAGTTAGCTCACCTCACTTCACTCATTTCTTCTACTTCCAAAACACAAATAACTGCATCCAATTGGCTAGTCATTGCATGTGTAGCTCTCATAACCAAATATTCCAAGACATGTCACTGTTAGGTTTCCAGTCTCTGTTCAGTAGATGTTCAATGGTATAGTAGCAAAATGGAACTGAATTATAACCTACAACATTTGACAGTGTGAAATGAAGCAGTTCTTCTACCTCGGGACATTTTTGGTTCTGTGATTGTCTGAGTTTCGTTTCCCTTGCTGTGATAAAATATCCTGACAAAAAGCCACTTAAGAGGCAAAGGGGGTTATTTCAGCTTATAGTTCCAGGCCTCAGTCTATCATAGCAGGTACATCAAAGTGGCAGGAGCACAAAGCCGATACACACATCACATCCATGATGTGGGTTCCCCTCGGATGCTGTGAATACCATTGAGGAATAAATAAACTGCCTGGGTCTGTTGATAGGGCAGGGTAGAGCTAGGCGAGGAAAAAATAAATTGAATGCTGGAAGAAAGAAGGCAGAGGCATGGAGAAGCCATGCAGCCCCTACCGGAAACAGACGCCAGACGGAACTTTGCCTGGTAAGCCACAGCTACGTGGCAGTACACAGATTAATGGAGATGAGTTAGTTTAGGTTATGAGTTAGTCAGAAATACGCTTAAGCTATTGACCAAACACTATTGCAAATAATATGGTTTCTGTGTGATTATTTCGGGAAATGAACAAGCAGCCTCCTACAATACATCTATGCATGAAAAGAAAGAAGCATATTCATGTTTGTTTATGTGCTTGCTTATGCTCAGCTGGATTTCTCTAATTTATACAGTTCTGGGCCCCTTGACTAGGGAATGAGAACTTCCAGAGTGGACTGAGTCTCCCATCATCAACTGACTTAAAACTATCACCTATAGACAAACATGTACAGATAATCCCTCGTTAAGATTCTCATCCCAGGTGACTGTAGGAAGTTTACAATAAAAGGTGTTCTAAACACAATCCAACAAACATGGTTACTTAAAAATGTCCAAAGTGACATCCCAGTACATATCACATTTTTCTTTTTTGGTAGTCTGAAAGGCTGTTGGTATATCATCTTACTTTAAAATTCTTTATAGTTCAACTTTACATACCCTAAATTACCCAGACATATTATACAGGTATGCTTATACAATACTCCATTTAAGATTTTATTACTATATTTCAATCAAACCAAAGAGGTAATATAAGAAAGACGAAATATACTAATGGTAACTTTATGTAATTTGCATTCTTAGCCGCATAAGTTTTCTTTTGGATCATAAACCCAAGACATCTGGAAATATGTAACTTTAAACAGGAGAGAGCTGCATACACTATGATTGATACATGGAATATAACATGTTAAATAACTTGAAAGATTAACAGCAATGGAGCAGAAATAATCAAATAGCTCAATTCCTTATACAAATATAGACACATATTGGTTCTTACTGGTTTAACAGAATATCAAAGCCATGATGTAAATAAAATGTTTAAAGGTCAAATATCATGAATTGCATAAAACTTTCATTAGTCTGCCCAGGATTTTCAAAGAAATGAAACAGCAGCTCCTGACCTAGTTGATGATAGAAACATTTCTGTTCTTGGTTCTGTATTTACTTGAAGATGGTTGCGATATTTGCTCAGTATTGAAGAATATGTATATGAGATAGCATTTCACTAAACCATCTGTTATCCTCAGTGATAAATGAAAATATAGTTTAGAAATTAAGAATTTGTACAAATGCCCTAACAAGAAGAAAGCATGAGGTAGTCTGTGGGAATGCGTCAGGAAACAAGATAGGTAAAAAGGTGATTTAAGCAGCTGCAGGCTGCCTACTCATCAGGCCCCCAGATAAACACAATCATGCTAGTGCTGCAAGCAGAGGCATGCTCACTATAGAAGCACTCTCAGCTTGGCTTTCCCATTGATCTTCCAAAGGAAGCTTTTAAAGTAGGAAGGAAACCATGTCTGTGGTTGTCAGAATTTGGAATGGGGAGAAGCCAAGCTCAATTCACATTTTCCAGACCAAGAAGACATGACATGTGTATAGTAGAAGCAGGTACAGTTTATTAGAAAAAGATACTCTTACATGGGAGAGCCACAGCCTGAGCAGAGGAAAAAGGTTTAGTAGGTCACATGGCCCCACTGCACAAAAGATGCAGCTTTTATATCGCACAGGATGGACTTTTAGTGTGTTGCGAATTAGCTTGATATGGGAAATAACCAGGCCAGCTTAAAGATAACAATTATATTTTTAATGGTTATAATGGGAAACTCACGCCACAAGAATGGGGAGTCAGACTTCCTCTGTGTCCAGCGGGAATCGCCCAGCCAGAGAGCATGCACCTGGCCCATCCCAAGTTTCTTCCTGGGTTCCAGGTAGCCACGCCTTAACTAGGCGTGATTGGTTAACAGAACTTCCCCATCATTAGCTTCATAGTGGAATTTCTCTCACATGATATATTTTTCTCAAGTAGTTCTACATACTACTCCAAGCACCATGTGTCTCATTAGCATCTCAAATCTCTAACCAGGGGTCTACATTATAGTACCATAATGAGTCACGGTTCACCTTAGGCACTCTGCAGTGTTCCTGTGCTTAGTCAGTGGCTCTGGTCAGTGCCAGTTAGGCTTAGTTGATTTCAAGCTTCCTCTTTGTTTATGTTTTTCATATGCAAATTTTATAGCATTCTAGTCAACCTTTCTGGATCTGCTTCTCTGTCCTATTTTCTCTTCTCAATAATCGGCAGCCAGATTTTCAAACATTAAATTCAGATGACAACCTCAAATCATCTATTACCTTTGGTAAATTCAGGGAAAGACAATTTTACAGATTCATTATCAGGGCCTTGTCATTCTGGGAGATCCAAGGGTAAAGTCTAGCATATTACCTCTTTGCAGTTAATCTTGAGAGGTAGCTTGGGCAATGATTCTTGGAAGCGCATACTTCACCCTAATTGCCTTCCCTGAGCAGAAGGGCACTTCAATCCACGAGGTAAAGGTATCTACCAACATTACGGTTACTTCCACCCTGGGCAGGCAGGCATGTGGGTAAAGTTTATCAGTTCTCAGCTGGATAAGTACCCCCTTCTTTAATCGAGGTTAGTCAGAGAGGCTATTCTTGCCAGGTTGTTAATGGCACACACAGGGCACACCTGTTTGGTGGCTATCATTAACTGGTCCCTGCAAAAATATGGGAGGCCATAGTCACAGTGGTATCATGACCTATGGGGTAAGTGTCACGTAGGGTCTTGCTTTCCAGTACTCAGCTTCTAGTAAAACAAGTGTTTGACCAGTTAGCAACTCCGTATTGCTCTTTGCCCCTTCCTTGTTATAATGGGGTCTTCCTTGATTCTTCTAATGTCTAACTGAGCAGGAATAGGCGCAGGGTTCAAGGGGATGACATCGCCACAGCTGCCACCTCTTTCACATCCTTTTGATTTCCTAGAGAGGTTGATCTGTGGTCCTTTTGGTGACCCCTACAGCAGATCACCTACACTTTTCTGCAAGGACAGATTTTAGTGGTGAACGAATCCCTGGTTTTATGTCTTATGAAGGACTTTCTCTGACATCAACCCCCTTTCCCTCCACGTCTCCGTATGAACATATGGCAACAAAGGAAGTTATAAGGAGTCAGTATAAATGTTAATGATTTTCCTCTTGCTCTTTGGGCAAGATGTCCTGTGACTTGAATCACCCGGCTGAGACTCATAATGCCGTACTCAGCCTGTATTTCGCCCTGGAGGATGTAACACCCACCGTTCATTCCTCTAGATCGGACCGTGAGTCACCTGTTAGGCTGGGTATGCTAAGACAAACCGGAAAGCCAGCCTGTCCACATAAATGTTCAAATCCCTGCTCTCAAAATGTTAGCAAGTGTTTATGACAACACGGGAAACGTACAAGCCAGTACCTTAATATTGATGATTCATTCTCCTGTCATCCAGGGATGTCCATCATCCTCCAGGATAGCTTCATGGTGGGAATTTGAACCTTCAGTAACATTATCTTGATTGTCTCCCCTACCAAAAGGACAGAGGGTGATGCCACCCTCAGTTGGGCCATTCCTTTCGAGCTCTGTCTAGTTTTCTTGAAGGACAGGACAGTGATCACAGATCCGGCCTACCTCCTGGGAGAACCCCAATGACTATTCTGTTTTACTCCGGAAAACAAAAAAGCTATTGTTAGATGAAGAGTTCCCAAGAAGGGATTTGAATTAAATCCAGTTTGATGGTCTTGATAGTCTTCTGTGTCTTTGAAGTTCATTTCAGGGAGTTGATTCCTGGCCCTTAAGTTGCCTCATAAAGGAATTGGGAATCCAAATTTGACAAAACCCTGCCATTTTCAAGAGGGAGGAAACAATATGGTTTGGTGACCAGAGGACTCAAATTATAAACAAGCTGAATGTGGTCGTGGCCTAGTTGCATAGTTTCTGAATAAGACTGCAAGTTGAAACTACATGTCAGGAGATCCTTTACACACCATAGAATGACTCCCTCTTTCAACTTCGAATTCCCTCTAATGCCCTGATAAAACGTGTGGACTGTGTCCCACCCCCTAAGGAAGTACGATTCAAATATAGCAGGATTGTTTCATATTAGAAAAAAAATTTCCACTCCAAAACAACAGAAATGGAATTCTAGGTGTAGTATAATTAAGAAAAATATAATCTTTAACTAATAACCAGTGACTGTAAAACATGGCAGGATTCTTGTTTTTTCCTTGAATGATGTCTCTAATTGTGACGTAATCAACTGACTTAACTGTTGCCTTTCTCATTCATCTCCTTAGGGCTTCTAGGAATTTACCCCTCTTATTTATTTCCCATCAATGTTATGAAAGCAATTAGGTAATAGTTTTATTCCTTGGTGTTTTCCTTCCAGATTACTAGGAGACATCTTGTATGCTTCTTTCCCTGTTGCTGCTAAACTGTGTCCCTTTTCAATTTATATTCTGCTAGTAGTTAGATAAACTGCACATCTCTCCAGGGCAGTGCAAAAAAAAAAAAAAGTCAAGGTCTGGAAGCCACTGGTTCCATTCTTGGAGTAAGTTCCCAGTTTTCCTTAGATTTTTTAGATGGCACCATAACCGTATCATCATTTAACTCCAGCCATTTATCTTAGTGGCAAGAGCATGTCATGCCTCAGAATATGGCACTCCTCTATGGATATATCCAGGACTGAAAAGTGTAGTTTGAGAGTTAAGTTTTAGGGTAGCAGTAAGAGGAACTTGGTAAGGTGTCAACTTGTTTCCTCCTGAGAGGCTGTTACACCCTGAAGTAGTGGGCCATCCAGAATATCCAAGCTTTATTCTTTGCCATTTCCTTTGATTCTATGCTCCCTTTACAAGAGCTTCTGATACAGAGTCATAAAAATCTGAACACATCAGCTCTCAGACAGTTTCCCTTGCATCCTACATAAAAGGTTTAATTGTAGAGTTACAGGTAAGACTGCTGTTCTGAATCTAGTTGTCCCCATTCCCCAGTTTGTATTGAGACTAGGCAGTATTACAGTAGGAGAAAATATTCCTTTTTCAGGGGTTGGCTGATGAAACTCTCTCTATTGGTTAATAATACACTAAAGAGAGGAGTCTAGGGAACAAGAAGAGGAGTTCCTCGTGAGGACCTGCAATGGAGAAAAGAATGTCAAAGTATAGGCCTGATTTTCTCCCAGAGAGGTGAGCTCTAAGGTATAGGAATAGATGTTCAGATTTGAAAACTCCAGGGAAAGGGAGTCTCCATTTAGAATCTTCCTTCAAGGTGTTTGGTATCTCTAGCCTTAAGCATCTACACTCTTTCTGCAAAGGTCTTCCTCATAAATTAAGCCCTCATTTCAACTAGGAAATTCCTGGATATTTACAATGGTTCTTTCTAACCTTCCAATCTGAGTAACTGGCCTCTTCCTAATGGAATGCCATATATAACTAGCCCATCAATATGTCTTGGGACTTTCTGGAAGAAGACAGAATACTAGGGTTTGTCAATAATAAAAATAAACAGGTAGCTGGCTTTGTTAGAGAAAGAAAACCTGTGTTCACAATCTGAAGGATTTAGACAACTGTAAGTCAGCTATTGTTGCCTCTTGGAATACTTTAGTAGAGGAAGAACTACTGTTAAAGAGAAGATCTCTTCCCCCTGGATGTCAGAACTGGGGCTTCCCAACAAGGCAAACAGCAGGAATGTGGCTCATGAATGGCAAAATTCAATTTACAAATGAGATCGGAAAACTAGAGTCCCTAAATCTAGCACAGAGGGTAGAAAAAAAATTAAGAGATGCAATTTCAGAAATAAAAAATGGAAGTAAAAACACATTTTTTCTTTTCTGTTCAGTATGTATAAGTAAGATATAGCTAGCCATGTATGAACATCTTGAAGTTTCAAGAACACCCTAATGACTTTTATTTGCTTGACTGTTCCTAATAAAGACAGCAGATGAGGAAGAAGAGAAAGGAAAATGTAGCCATAGAGATGAAGTATGATCTCTCCCTTCTACCGAGGAGACTTACCTCCTACCCAGGCTTGTCATCTATTACTGTGGAATATCCTAACCTATCAGGTTTCCAAGTTCTAAAAGTTCTTACCAAAGAACTGAGTAAGAATAGGGTGGAGCTATTGCTCAGTGGGTAGGACACTTGTCATGCACATATGAGGATGTGGATTCAAATCCCTAGCACCCATGTAAAATCTAGCATTCTTGAAAGCATCTCTTTAACTCTAGTACTTAGGTACTAAGTTGGGATAGAGGTGGGAGAATGGCTTGAAACTTGCTAAATACCAATCTAGCCTGAGGTTCGGTAAAAGTCCACGCATGATTCAAGATAAAAAGGTAGAGAGTTTTAGATCAGGACATCAGATGTTTGTAATCACTGCACAAACATGCACACACAAGCACAAAAACAAGAATCTTAAAAGTGCACATGACCAATTGATGAAGGTTTTATTCAGAAGAGAGAGCAGCATTAAAGGTGGATTCAGTGCAATGAGCAGCCGGCACAGGCAAGATGGCTTTAGAGCTCCTTTTTCAAGGCTCTTTTGTGAGTTTAGGCAGGTGTGGGGGCTGAGTTTAGGGTCAGAAACTGGAAGGATCCTTCACCAAATTGATAGTTATTGATAATTAGGTCATTATATAAGTGTGGACAATCTGTACATGGGCGTGCTGTACACGTCATAATTTTGAGCATATGTATGCAACCATCAAGTATGCTCAAGACATCAATAGGGGGTCCTCCTACAACAGGTCACTTCAGATATTGACTTTGTTCACCTTTCCTACAGAGTAGCATGTGAGCATAATTTACAAGGGAGGAGGAGCTGAGTTTTGTCCCTACCAGAAAAGGCAGAGATGTGCTCCAAGGACAGCTGCCCATGGTCGCTGGAGATGTTCCCTCAGTACATTTTCTCCCAATATTTATAAATCTACAAAATAGCCAGTACCAAGAATTCTTGGCAACTCTTTGAGCACTTTCACCCAACTTCTTAGCTTAAGAGTAGAGATTTATTTTATACCCAACAACCTGCCTTCCGAGAAGAAAAGTCCCCCTGTTCACAAACTCCATTTCCAGCACCTCTTGAAGATTTCTTCTCACTCAGGGAAGGAGAGGACTCAAGCTGCCGTTGAGTGACTCTTAATGTTTCATTCCTATTCATATGTTCTCAGTATATATAAAATTCACAAAGAGAAATAGGTCAAGGAGTAGGAGCTGGAATGAAGTCAAAAACAAGCAAGACCAAAAGTAGATGATATTGAAAGGATCTTCTCCACAGGAAGACTTTTCAAAGTGTTTCTGCTTACTACGGGTGTAAGCAGGCAGAGAGCATCAGCTGGCAATCTGCAGATCATCAATGATATCAAAGGAATTGCCACGGAAGAATAAATTAGTCTGAGTGTTTCTTGCCAGCAGAAGTCTTTCAGAAAGCTCTCTTTCTCTCATTCTGGGTCAGCTGTGCCAATTAAGGGCGACTTCCCCATGAAGAGAAGGGTTTAAAGTACAAGTACCTCCATTTGCATGTAAGGAGAGGGATACGGCAAGATCTGAGCCCTGGTACCTGTTACAATTCCTGTTGCTGCTGAGGCACTAATGCTTCTAGAGTCATCTAATTGCCATAGTAACAGAACTATAAAGTATTTCAAGGAAAGAAGAAGTTCCCATGCTCAGAGTGAAACGTTTATGAATTGGATCTTTAAGCTAAATGTTATGTAAATAAGTTCCCTAGCATATACTTTGGTAATGAAAGCAAACTTCATGGAGCAATTCACTGTTGATGAGGTACTACTCATACGCGTATTACCTAATTTGCTGCAACTACAAAACTTAGTGAAAGCAGGTTATTTTTTTTTGCAGTTAGAAATGAATATGATATTTAACATTTTCTCCAAACTGCAAAGCAACAATATTGCTAGACATTTTCATATCTCATCATTTGGACAAGGCCTTATTCAGCTATAAAATAATAAAGCAGAATTTTTGTGTACTCTTCTGATTCTAAACACCATGTCTCTTCACTTAAATGTTTCCCACGTGCCTTCATTTTCTAGAATAATCATGACTCCAAGTGACTTTATTACTTTTGCAGACACTTTAGTAAATATAGACATATTTGTGTCTTAATCATGATAGCATTGAAATAAATCCACCAAAAATAACCATCAAAAATCCATTTTATGAAAACATATGCTAAGGAAGGCAATGTTTTCTTAATTAGCCTGCTGTGACTTAGGAAAGAATGATGTTGATAAGTACTGAAAACATTTCTTTATTAATCTTCAAAGTAACAAGGAGTTAAAAAACATCAACCCTGATATACAATAAGAATCACGGGGACTTTAAAAGTTAGACAATGACTCATTTACCATAGGGTAAACCATGGACCTTGGGATTGACCTGAGCAGCCATTCTTTGCTGTTTTCCTGATGCACACCACAGCACACCTCATGACATGGGATAATGGCCCTGTTTTACACGGCCTTCCAAATTCACATAGTCTTCAAAATATCACATCTATAATACATAACTCACTACATATTTTCAGTTTATGCTTTTTCTTAATTTTTTTCCAATTTGTGATACACTATTAATTATCTTATATCTAGATATATTTTAAACACTAAAGTTTCATTTTCTTATTAGGCAATCATAGATAAGACATTTAAGGGAATAATTATGGAAATAAAACCAGATCTAATTAATGAAAAGGTTGTGACACTCTATATCACAAAAGTAAAGCAAAATCTTGAACTGACACCATAAACTGGCACTTTCAATTCAAAATTTTTACAATTATTTTTATTTAACACAGTTTTCCTGGTAAATCTATTTAGTTTTCAATGTCTTTACTAATTTGAGGCCTCTTTGTTTGGCAGCTATGACTATTTTGACTAAAGTCATTTTAACCGCGTTTCTTTTCATAACAGAGAAAATGCTATGTTTTGAAATCGGGACGATCCTGGGATAAAATGATATATTGAACAGTATACAGAAAGTTATGACTCATTTACCTTTCTATAAAAGCACTGACTTGAAATTTCAGCAGCATCTGAAAAGTTACAGCTTCATCCTTTTATTAATATATCACAGGTAGATCCTGTGGCAGGAGCAGCCTGCACCTGTATCCCAGAACCAGCTGTTCCTGCTAAAATTAATGTCTGTAGAATCCTGGCTGGCAGCAGATGATAGAGCCATTAATCAACAATGGACAAGTTTACCAGGGTTTCAAGTTTTGGTACAATTGTAATTTGTTCATCATGAGTTTCCTGAGGAATGCAGATGGAAGAAAGAATTAGATAAAATTCACAATGAAGCAAAGCCAACCATTTCTGAGAGCAGTGCTCTTCTTGGTACTCTTTCTTACTGATGAAGTCTTTATTTCTTTGTCATGTATGCAATCGTCTCCACGTGTGTACCATATATAGTAGCCATCAGATGAAGCAATGAGGAACAGCTAGAAATATAAAAGAAAATGAACAGGATCTAAAGAGACATAGAGGCATCTCTCAGCCTATGATTGTAAGAGATACACCTTACTTGAGGTAAGTTAATTGATCTGTCATGCACTTGCAAAAATAAAGTGTAGAGTAGTCCATCTTCTCTGCTTCCGGACAAAATGGAAAAACAGGAACTAGATTTATCTTCCCTCCCGCCCCCAGAATAACTTTGAAACACTGTCAGAAGTATAAGGGACAAGTTTTAGTCATCTGGTATCTTTGAGAGAGATCACGTGATGCTGAGCTTTATGACTGGTCCCTTGACTTTCCACAGGAACCTCCAGGAAGCAGCCCTGTGAGCAGGGACCACAAAGATGTTGTAAATCTCTTGGAGAAAACTGAGTAAGAACAATGGAAGGCAGGACTTGATTTGTAAAAAGATTTGTATTAAAAAATCAAATAAAAAAGGCAGCATTTGGTGGGGGAAAACAAAAATAAAACTACTGTTTAGCTACCCAGTAACTTTCCTGATATATATAAACTGAAACCCTCATTCTATCACATGCTGCAAGTACATGAAATTTCTGCTGTTAATCTTTTATGGAACAATAGTGTGTTCACACTTGGTAATTACTCCTAGCTTTTACATCTAGTGAAAATTGTGCATATTCAATTAATTATCATGCAATTGAGTGATTGAGAACAAAAAAGTTATCATGTTCACACATATTTCCACATCTGTTTGTGCGGAAGAATTTATATTTTTGGTCAATAATAATAGATCAGTGCTTTTGAGGAGTTATATATTGGTTTAAATGATTCGTGTCTAACTTCTCAAGTAATTACACTGATATTTTGCTATTGTTGAAAAATATCTGACATTCTATTCATATTAACATATAGAATTTTATGTAACATGCATAGTTTTGGGGAAAATATTTTGATTAATCTGGATGTTAATAGTAAGTAGATTTGAGAATCACTTTTTCACATTTCTTGTTATAGGTGAAATCTATCTGATGAGTGTTCCCAACCTCATGTCATCTTTGTTATGCAGAACAAATCTAAACCTGTCGCATAAACAGAAAGCGGGAGTTCTTTAAAGCAATAGAGAAAGACAAAAGAACAGTTCCTTTTTACTTTTGTAATTCTTAGAGTTTTAAATGTATATTCAGTATCGATACATTTCAATGTTATGGTAGTAGTTACAATAAATAATGGTAATGTATCCACTTCAGACAAAGTAAAACATAAAATCATGAATATCAAGTGGAAAAGTCTCAGGGTTTTTAGTTTGTTTGCTTTCCTAATTACAAAAAGCAAAGTTCACTGATTTTTGTTTTCTCAATAAAGCAATACTTAAGCAAGATAAGTAATAACTAAACCCTCAGGGTCTTAAGAAAATGTCATCAAAATTGCTCTCCTGAACATACTAAACTTCTCTCCTCATCTTGAATGGTATCTTACTTTGCTACACCTAATTAGCTGTGCTATGTTAATGGCTTTTCAAAGGAAAATAATGCTATTGCTGATTTTTGTAGCTGAAGCATATGATTCTAATTTAAATCCTGATGCTTTTCTTACACATATCTTAAAACTTTATGAAAAGATAATTAATATAGTGGAAATCCACTTGTTTTTGAAACTGATGTTATTATTTCCCTGACATGAATTTTAATGTAGACATATAAATTTTACCTAAATAATCCTTAAACAGTAGCTTTAACTATTTAATGTCAAATATTTTGAATAAATTATCTTGTTATTGTTCAGTACGAAATTGAATAGTCAGTGTTATGGGCACTGATCATTCGGAGGTATTACAAGACCTTGTATGCAAAAACATTTAATTTAATAATTACAGTAAAAGGCGAAACAATGAAGTTACAGGTTAGTGTTCACTTATATAGTTTCATTCTTAAAATCAACAAGGGACAATGCAATCTATATACTATAGTATTATCAAAAATGGTAGTAACTAGACCTCATTTTCTTAGACATAAAACATGTTCACTTATGTCTACTGTTAAAAAGAAATTTGGTGCTCTCACTGTGGGGCTCCCATTTCATTATGTCCAGTAAAAATCAATAGACACTTAAAGGATCTATTCCCAGTCTTTTCAAACTAAGTATTGTAAAATTCTATTATCCCTTTCTTCTGTATTCTTCCTCTCTCTCTTTGTAACCAGTGAGCCACAATCTAGCCACTGATGAGGTGTCTAAATTTAATGGTTTCACTTCTTTCTCCTCCCCAGAGTAGTGATTTTATCCCGCAATTGCCTTTTTCTCTCCTGTCAAATCTTCTACAGTATAATCCATCAAGCCCTTCTTGAGTTGTCTCTACTTATTTCTCTTCTTCAAGTGCAGTGAAATTCCTCTTC
The DNA here is from genome assembly GCA_004026605.1 of Ondatra zibethicus. Taxonomy (NCBI): domain Eukaryota; kingdom Metazoa; phylum Chordata; class Mammalia; order Rodentia; family Cricetidae; genus Ondatra; species Ondatra zibethicus. The sequence goes on along the minus strand of PVIU01006175.1, from coordinate 13,359 downwards.
TTTAAGTTAATGCTAAAATATCAGCACACACACACACACACACACACACACACACACACACAGTGGCATATGCAGACATGGGCATACAGACATACTAGCTCATACTTTGTTTGAATATATTCTATGTAATGATAAAAATGTATGCAGTCCTGGTTTTAAGAAATAATGTTGTTTTTTAAAGTGTGTATGTGTGTAGGTATTAAACCCAGGGCTTCCCCAATGTTAGGCATGTGTCCTAGCACTTAACTACAGTCTCTCTCTCTCTTACTAAAAGAATGAAAAGATATGGGATACATTCTTAACTATATCATGAAAAGTATTATTTTATCACTGTTTTTGTTTCATTGGGATGCTATAAGAGGAATGTAAGCTGTTTTCTACTTACCCAATTTATTGTGCTTGACATGGTATCTTGCTATGCTTTGGCCACTATCCCTATAAGAAACTAAGAAGAGGACACTAATAAGATTGGATAAAAAGTTTCAGGACAATGTCTGTTGGGAAAGTCATTGGTGATGAAAAGGGAAATCTGATCCCAAACTGAAAATGAATGTAGATTTCATTCACCTCTTTTCCTAGGGGTTCTGTATAATTAAATGTTGACTCTACTTGTTTTCCGTTTACTCTAGTGACCTTGAAAACTTAGGAACTTTGACTTAGAGAGAAAATTGCTCTTCACACATCTCCCTTATTTTAGGATTAAGTGTATTGGAACAATAGGCCTTGAGTTGCAAATATATTTCAGTCCACATAGATCATAAAGAAAACTTAAAGAGCCATGCATGGCTTTCCTTCTTTCATTCACTTTTTGCTCAGTGGGCACAGTATAAAGCAGTCTTAATTCAAGGTACATATAAATTTATTTTTAACAAATGATTTCAAGGTAAAACTCCTTTCTTGACTGCTTTACCTCTGTACCTAGAATTGCTTAGTAGGTTGTTTCACTGCCCTGTAATTTGACTAGAGAGTCTATAATTTTTTAAAATAAGTTTTACAATGTCTAAGGTTACCCAATAGGTTAATTTGGACAACAGTCGTTGATCTGAATTGCAAAATCTCCAAAAGTTCTGAAACTGAAGTCTGTCTCTCTGCTTTAAATCTCTATAATAAAAGCAAAACAGTGTTGCTACCAAAAACAGACTCTTCTCTTTTAATGTTGCTTTTCCTGAGTATTTGAACATAAAAGTATCAATTGGATATTAACTATAAAGCATTAAGATTGAAGTAAGAAATTGAACAACACCCAGATAAATGAAAGGTATCTAATATCCTATTTTCTAGGGCCAGAAAACTTAATATCGAAACTGAAGCTGAAGATTCAGTGAAGTCTCTATCAAAATTATATAAACAATAGCAGTTTTCACAGAAGTGGCAAAAGAAAAAGAAAAAAAATAGTATTTGTGTGGTGCTATAAGACACCTTGGATAGCCAAAGAAAGTTTGATCAAGAAGAATGAAGTGTGGGCATCAGAAAACATACTACAAAATAATAGTTTACAAATGAGAAACCTGCTGCTGTAACCACAGACACAGAGACAAAATGAGAGGGACAAAACTCAGAAATAAACTCTCATATTCACCATCGTTGCATTGCTGACAAGAAAAAAAATGGCAGTAACACGCGACAGGGAAAAGAAAATTTACAGACAGGTAGTAGGGGGGAAATTGGATATCTACATGAGAATGAAAGTGGATACACTATATGCATTAATAAAGAGTACGGATTCAAGACTTAAAGTAGGTGTAGGCTGTGGCTCAAATCTATAATCTCAGGACCAAGAAGTCAGAGATAGAAGGATTGCACAATCAAGGCAAACCTGAACTACATTGAGACCCCATGTCTGTAAAAAAAAAAAAATAGAAAAATAAAAAATAGCATACTAAGGACTTGAACAAAATTACTGAAGAAAAAAGGGGAGGACAATACTAGCATTGGTATTGGCTGTCCTTATTTTGTGACATTAGAAGCAAAGATGAACAGGTGGCACTACATCAAGCTGAAATGTGTCTGCACAGTAAAGAAAACAATAAATAAAATGAAAAGTCACCTAAGAACTGGGAGCCAATTTAAATCATGATTGGATAATATCTAAAATAAAAAAGGAACGCATACAATGTAACAGAAAAATAAATAAAAATATGATTTTAAAACGTGCAAAATAATAGAATAGATGTTTTTCAAAATGGGCAAACAAATGCGCAGTATACTGAAAAACTGTTCAATATTATTTAGCATCCAGAAAAATGTAAATCTAAATCACACTGAGTTACCATCCTCTATCTGCTAGCACATCTATTTTCAGAAAGTTGAAAGAAAATGTCTTAGATGGTGCAGTGAAAATGGACTCCTGCCCAAGGTTGGTGAAAATGTCACTTAGAATGTCTGTTTTAGGAGACAGTGTGGTGTTTTCTCTACTGGTGACTCATCTAGATGGAAGGAATCGGTATCGGATAATATGGCCTCCATTCTCATAAGAACCATAGCATTTTACACGATCTTGTTTGATGTGAAGTGTACAAAATGCCCTCCAATAGTAGACCTGATAATATCATGTATATTTATATGTGAATATGAGGTCTTATTGAACTTAAAAAATCTTAAACACTAAATGGATTCAAGAGTTTGTATTTATATATTTCTTTAACAGCAGTAGTCCTAGAAAAGGGCATTGTGAGTTTGGAAGGTATTAATGGGTATGCAGATTGGAGATGGGGTGGAAGAAGGATAGGAAAATGAAGTAAATGTACTTTAATTAGCATTTTCTTTAAAAAGTAAATTATCCCAATCATGACAATGTAGGCAAACAGATGGTATTATGCTAAGTGAAGTCAAACACAGAAAGACAAATATTTCATAAACTTACTATATGTGAAGAAAACAAACAAAGAAATAAAAACCCTGCCAGTATCATGGTCATCAGTGGCTGCAGCAGTATAAGAAATGGGAAGACGCTGTTGAGACGTAAAGCATTCTGTCATAAGACAATGGACTCCGGAGACCTAATTGACAACGGGTGACTATATTAATAATAATACCTTGTCTGTTTGTACTTTCCTAAGCAGGAAAGCTAGAGGAATTGCACCACACATGAAAAAGGAATGAGAGTTGGTGGATATATTATCTATCTTAACTATGATAACCATTTCAAAATGTATATCAAAATGTTATGAAGATTATGATATGCACCTCTAATATGCAGAATTTTATTCACAAATTATACCTCAGTAACAATGTAAAAGTGTAGGACTTATAAATTTGTGGACAAAGTTTAAAAAGTTAAAATTTTTAAGTTTGGATTTTAGTCATGTTTTCTAGATATCTTATCTACATACCTCTTGTTCCTTCATTTTTTACATTATACATATAAAATGTAGATATTTTCCGTATTAATTAACTTCCCTATTTTCCCCAAATAATTTCATTAAAAATAGAATTAGCTAAAAAAACAGCAAGATGATAGGGTGAGATTAAGCTACAGATTATTCTTGCGAGCTGAAAAATAATTCTAGGGCTACCAAACACTCACGTAATTGGGATATAATCACTTTTAGTTTATGTATGGAAACTTGAACCCTAAATATTGACTAATCTTGAGTATTAAAGAAAAGATTATAGTGTTGTATTTTAAAATATAAATTAAGGAAGAAAGAAACACCACTAAGGAAGAACTAAAATCTATTCATTAGCCAGATTCTAAAACAATTACATATGATTATATTCAAATATAGTCCAATTAGAAATTTGGAGCTCATCAGTTAATAAACCTGATTAAAATGAAATAGCCCAAATACAACGACACAATCTACTGGCTCAAAATATATCTGTTGATGTTGATGTGTGAGTTCATGTGAAAGGCATCCATGGTCTTTCACAACTGGGCTAAGCCCTTTATCACATAATTTAACAGAGTTCTACACATCACTTCAATTCCTTCTTTTCACTGCAGAAGTCCTAACGCTGACTATAAGCTGACCTCTGTAAATCCTGGTGTCCCTCAATGTCTTGACATTATCATGTGCTGATCTATAAAAAGACCATAACTTTTACTTTCTTTACAAAGTGAAATTTCAGAATGGAAAGAAACCTAGAACATTTCATAAGTGGCAGCTGAGTCCTATCTTCAGTGTCTGGGTTTATTAGTAAGTGAAGAATTTGAAGTGCCCAGTAGCAATTTGAGACATTTGTATTATGTTTTCTGTATCTTGTAAATTCATTTAAGTACTGGTTTCTCCAGTGTCTTCTAACAATTAAATATGTAAGTAGTGTGTAACCAGCTTAGCAAAGAAAGTACTTTATAGTAAGTATGTAATTAAACCCTGAGCTATGCATCTTTTGATCAAATCTTTTTTCATCTATATGTGCTTTTCCATAACTTGTCCTTCACATGCCTAGGCAATGTCATTTCTAAGTACACAAAATGACTACTCAGTACCCTGTAGTACTTGCTCATCTCCTGAAAGGAGATAAATAGTCCAAGTTGTTGGTCTGGCTATAAAATCTTTTATATAATCTTTGTTTTCTTGGGCTTTCTTCTTACCTCAAAATGTGAGTTTTTTCCAAGGTTCCATAGATTTCTGTCCTTCCTCCCCCCTCAAGCCATCCTCTCCAGATACCGGAACTAAATTTTATGTGTTCATCTATTTGCTAAGCTTCTAGTATATTTCAAAAGGTTCTTAAACATTTCCTTCTTTATGAGGACTCTGAAAAGTCTCCAAGATCTCTCCTCATATCACATTAATCATGTCTACATCTGCAAAAAAAAATTAAGAAAATGTGTGTGTGTGTGTGTGTGTGTGTGTGTGTGTGTGTGTGTTGATCTTGGATGTAAAAGTGATGGGACTGACTAGGGGACATCCAGAACCATTGGTAGACAGTTCTTTGTCTGTGGGGTATCTCCAAATCTTACTGGAATTACAGGCACTTTGAGGTGTTCACTTTCTCTGAATGTAGCCCACTTCTTGAAGTAGTTGGCAGCCAATATGGAAGGTACTAGAAACAAATTAAAATGCAGTTTCCAACCCTTTTTGGAGGACTTGGTGGAGTTCAGAGAACACAATCAAGTACTTTGAACATTGAGGAAATTCAGTTTTAACCTTTTCTCTCATCCCTTTGGGTTCACTAAAAGTGGCCTTTACTGTAATTGGCTAAAACACTCAGATAAAAGAATCCAAAAATCTTCAGAATTCTCACCAAGCAACAGATGGACCATTCTGACTCCATCTTAAGGATGGGAGCCATTTTGTTCTAATGTCAGAACAAGTTCATTTCAATTTCCTACAAAATTCAAGTTGACTGTGTTTTACCCTATTTCTGGAATTTGACATGTTCCCCAACCTATGGAGTTTGAATGCACCCTGATAAATAAAGCTGTTCTCCAAAATATTTCTGAAATGTTCTACCAAGTTTGTACATAACCAAAACCCTTGGAAAGCCTCTCGCCTTGCAGTTTGGGGCTACATAAGCCCTACCATTTCTTGTGTTCAATGTAATTTTTCAACCCCTGCTTTAGGGAGATAGCCCCATCTGACAGAAAATAAATCTTGCTTAATTTGTCCAAAGAATTTGTGTAATGGTCTTTATTCTTACTTAGTGAGATTAACTAACCTGAGCAGAAAACTACTTTTAGCAACTCTTGATATGATAAAAGTATCTATACTGAAATTATTACAAAGGTAACAGTAAAAGAAATTTTTCAATAAATGTGTTGTCACATTTCATGGTAACATAAAGTCACCATAGTACTAAGGTTCAATAGCAAAATAATATACTAAGGTAGCTATGGACCTTAGAGGGTTGAATGTTGAGCAAGTTGAAATATTGGCCTGATGTAGCAGAAATGTCTTCAAATTAAAAATTATAAAACTATAACCTTGACAAAAACAAACTAATCAGCAATATAATTCTATCTTATTAAAAATCGCTCTTGAAATTATCCCTGAGATTTCTTACCCAAAAGAAGCCCACAGGATCTGAGGCTTTCCAGAGTTAATTATAATAAGCAATTTTTCCAAGTGGAAAGTATTTTCCAGAGTAGAATCTGAAGAGTCAATGGATAAATTGAGTGACAGAGTTGCTTTTAGGAACTCTGTATCCTGTGTCTGACTGTTAATATTTGGAAAACCTCCTGAATTTCTTCTGAATTTTCATCATATAAAATGCTGCATTAAAATGTTAATTATGCCCCAATATTCCTCTATATTCATCATATGCTTGAAATTCATTTTTTCTACCAATAATGTGATACACAATTAAATATTCTAGTAAGATTTTCCAATGATTTATATTAGAGTAAGAAGGTAAGCTCACGAGTGAAGAATATCTTTCTTCAGCTAATTTTAATTGCATCAATTTTAGGCATCAAAAATCATGAACATTCTACATTTCATAGCTCATCTACCTCCTATTTATTGAGTTAAAATTAAAGTTAGGAACTATCTAGGTACAATAGAGTAATCAAGGTGGAGCAGGCTTCTTGTACTCAGAATGTCAATGTGCTTATTTCCAAATGGAAATACTCATGTCTATTATCTACAATAGTTCTTAACAGTATCAGACTTCTAAACAAATCACTTCAAGTTCTCTTGATGAGCATAAAACTAGAGTGAAGAGAATTAGATTGTCTCGAGTGATATATCATCCTGTCTGTGGGAAAGCCTGATGAACTCTCTATTCTTCACGAGAAAATAGATTTCCCTTGTGGGATAAATATCAGTGACTTCCAGATACTTTTCCTCCTTCCTTTGGACTATGCTCATGAAATGCTTGCAAGTACTTTCTCTCTACTTTTCTATTATCTGGTAATGGCTTACCATATCATTGCTTCTGTAAACCAAATTACAACACAAATGAATGAGATCCATCATTCTTAGTCTGAAGATACATTCAGGTCTTTTATTGGATGCAGTATTCTCCAAGACTCCAGTGATAGCACTTACAAGGACACCTTCTCTTAAGGTATTTCTTAAGAGGCCTAGCTGATCTATTTTAGGAAGACTGGTGTTTGCTTTTCATGGACTTGTATTCTAACAGAACAAACTTGTCTTCAAACCCCAAGACTGTCTTAATGTTTTTTTTTTTACTACCTAACATTTCTAAAGTTCTATCTTCTCTTTGGTTTTATGATAATATTTATTTCCATGGCATTACTGAAAGTGTGTTCCGGTTTGCTGTGAGGAAACATTAATTCAAACCATTTTTAGTGAGGAAAGCATTTATTTAATCTTACAACTTCCAGTTTACAATCCGTCACTGAAGAAAGTCAGGGCAAGGGCTCAAGACAGGAATCTGGAGGCAGAAGTTGAAGTAAATGGAACACACCATTTACTGAGTTGGTTCATAATTCTTCTCAGCTAACTTCTGCATATAACTCAGATTCACTTACTCATGGGTGGCAAAGGCAACAGGGGTATGCAACATATTTCATCAACTAGCAATCATAAAAATACCCAACAGGCATGCCCATATGCCAGTCTGATTGAGACATTTCCTTGGCTGAGGTTCCCTCTTCTGAGGTGTGTCAAACTGAGAATCAAGAATAGTCACCACAAGATACAACTCTAAGGTTTGTAGATGCAGCTCAATAGTAAAGACATTGCCTAGCAATATCTTAAGGTCTGCAGTTTAATCACCTGAGATTGATGATACATGCTCCAATCTAAGCACACCCAGGCTAAGTAGAATGATCATAAGTTCAAGGCTAGCCTGACTACATTGTTAGACCCTGTGCCCTGCCTCCAAAATAGAGTAAAACATGAAATATTTCTACATGCCTCAATATGTAGTGTAGTGGTTAAAATGAGAAATATTCCACATAGGCTCATGTGTTAGAACGCTTGGTCCCAGGTGTAATGCTATTTGGGGAAGTGTAGGAATCTTTGGAGGTGGAGTCTTGATGGAGTAAGTATATCACTGCCAGTGGGGAAGGTAGGATTTGAGGGTTTAAATCCTTACCCTATTGCCTTCTTTTCTCTTCTCTCTCTCTCTCTCTCTCTCTCTCTCTCTCTCTCTCTCTCTCTCTCTCATCTCTATCTCCCCCTGCCTTCTGTGTATGAATGACAAATGACCATGACCAGCCAGCTTCCACTTCCTGCTGTCATGCCATGCTTTCCCTTACGTTATGGACTCCATCCTTCTGGAGCCACAGTCTGAAATAAAAATTTTCTTCTACAAGTTGATTTTGATGGTGGTATTTTATCATGGTACCAGAAAAGTACCTAATGCAAGCATCAACTTCAAAATGTGATGAAAGTGAGAGAATATGTTGCTTTTTGTTTGCTGTTAGCTTTTTAAAATTATTGTTTTTGAGATTAGACTAGAATTACATCATTTCCCTCTTCCCTTTCCTCCTACCAAACTATGCCATACACATCTCCTTTCACTCCTTCAAAGTCATGCTCTTGTTTTTCATTAATCCTTGAAATATGCATATATTTATAGACATAAATATTCCTAGATGTAACATGCTTAGCCTGTATAATGTTACTTGAAGGTACTCACGATCTCAGCATTTCTTAGTTGTCCGTAGTTCTTTGTGTAGGTTTGAGGACTCGTGATCTCTCTTTTGTTCGCTTTGGCATGTCTATTGTTGTCTTCATTCAGCTCATGTCTAACAGCTCATGTTTGATTGATACCTTATGAGTTTAGCTTCTGATATTACCAAGAGACCGAGTCTCACAGCCCACCTCTTGATCCTCTGACTCTTACAATATTTCTGCCCTCTCTTCTGCCTTTTGCCTGAGCCATAGATGCAGGAGTTGTTTCGTAGATGTATACATTGGGACCAGGTTCTACAACTCTATAATTTTATTGGTTTGGGTTTTTGTAATGATCTCTGTCTGTTGCAAAGAGATGTTTCCTTGATAAAGAGTGAAGATTAAACTTATCTGGGGGTGTAAGTACAAATATTTAGAATGTAGTTAGGGATTATGTTGTTTTAATTGATTCTCTTCCAAAATCCATGATTTCATTAGTCCTGGGTAGTTGACTAGGCTTCCAGTACCACGCATATTTTCCCTACTGTTTATCTAATCCTAATTCTAATTAGAGAGCTGTTGGTTTCTGCCAAGATAAGTGTACCATTACTGTATTCTTAGGGTTATTGTGTCATGCTGGTAATTGTTGTGGTTTATAAATTATTTTATAAAATACTAAGAATATGTATATCATTACAAATAGAAAGTAGAATAGTGGTTGTCAGGTGAAAATGGGAGGATGGAATGGTGACCATAGTGGGTATGAAATTTCCTGTAAGGGTGATAGAATATTCCGACAATAGAGGCTGTGGTCATATAATTAGGTAATAAGAACTCTGCATTGTTAAAATGCACACTGAATTGTTCATTTTTTTTTTTTTGTTTTTTGAGACAGGGTTTCTCTGTAGCTTTGGAGCCTTTCCTGGAACTAACTCTTGTAGACCAGGCTGGTTTTAAATGATTAATTTTATGCTGTGTAATTTTGCCTAAATGAAAGTTGCTTAGTAGTAAAAGCAACATTAATGAATTAAAGCAAAACTATAAATGTAAAAGGAAGAAACTAATAAAATAAATGATTATATATAAATACATAAATCAGATTGTATTTCTTACATTTCTGTGTGTGTGCACATGTGTGCAATATACGTGTACACATGTGTATATCAGTGTACTTGCCCATGCATACACATGTGGAAGACTGAAGCTGATGTTGATCCCTTCCTCCATTGTTCTCCACATTTTTCTTTTTTGAGACAGGGTCTTTTGCTGAACCTAAAGTTCACTCTTTCAACTACACTGATTATTAAGGGAGGCACTAGGATATATTTGTTTTTGCAGTTTCTCCCCAGCAGTTTCGGATGCATCACTACATCTAACTATGACATAGGTTCTGGAGATCCAAACTTGGTTCCTCATTCATACCCACCAAGCTTTTTACCATCTGATACATGTCCACAGCCCATATCATTAGGTATTAATTTGAAAAAAATATGGTCTTAATATATAGTGTGATATATTTGTTTAATTTGGTACACATGGCTTTTCTAATAAGAAAGAAGGCATTGGAGAGAAGAAATAGAGAAAGGTGCTTTGAGATGTCTTGGTTTGTGATGGGTTTCTGATATTTACAGGCAAACAAGAAAAGCAAATGATGATAAATTAAATATTTAAGTTTCTAATTCAACATTTTCATTAGCTAGCTCACTCACTAGCAAATAAAAGCACCTAGGAAGCTTGTTGTGGTGGTACTTGTCCTTTATCCCAGCGCCCCAAGGGCTGACACAGCATGGTTATCAGGAATTCGAGCCCAGCTTGAAGTGTATAGCAATAACTAGGCCAGACAGGGCTACATAGTAAGATCCTACATCAAACAAATAAATTGTTTAAAATGTATGTAGATCAGAAGTGAATATATATTAGATTAAAAATATATATTCAAGAAGAAAAAGAAACAGTACCTTAAGTAGTACAAACATGTGAAAGGGGAATGAAAGAAATCGTGAAAGAGAAATGAGCAGACTCTGCTGAGAATGTGTAATTAGGGAATAGAACATTTACAAAAATCAAGTTAGTAATTATCAAATATACATTTGTCATGGCCTAGAAAACTGCAGCACAGGGTAACTGTGCATTTAAGGGGAGAAGTAGCTAAGTTGTCTGGAGAACAAAAGCAATCTCAATACCATAGTCTCACAGGTAGGATTTGCTAATAGGTTAAGTGAGGAAAAACAGCCTCCACCAGAGGATTCTACTAATTGTTTCCCACACTTGGAGGGTGGTCTTTAATATGTCATTGAAACTTATCCTGAGTATGTCTGCCTAATACACAAGTTTAAATAGCAGTACTTTTTTGGGTTTATTTATTTATTTACTTATTTACTTTTAAAGAAAAACTGACAATTTCAATTTAAAATTCACACACTCACACAAATTCCTCCCCAGGACAGATTCTTTATTTTGTTGTCAGCATCAGAAAAATCTCCATGAATATTTAGCACCATCAGCTCTCAGAATATGTATACCCAATGGTTTAGATTTATTACCATCAACAATTTCACTGATTTGTGAGGGAAGACTTTGCTCTTAATGTACCCCACAATATCCACATTTTAAAACTTAACCTCTTAACCCTTTGCTCATATAGGCCCTCCTCCCACTCTTTGACTGGACTCTTGGAGCTCAGCCCAGTACTTAGCTGTGAATCTCTGCATCTGCTTCTATCAGTTACTGAATGAAGGTTTTATGATAACATTTAGGGTGGATCATCAGTCTGATTACAGGATGAGGCCAGTTCAGGCTGCCTCTCCACATTTGCTAGGAGTCTAAACTCGGGTCATCCTTGTGGATTCCCGGGAGTTTCGCACACCAGATTTCTCCCTAACCCCATAATGGCCCCTGCTATCAAGATCTCTTTACTTGCTCTCCCTCTCTGTCCCTCCCCTAACTGAACCATCCTGTTCCCTCATGTTCTCCCCCCCCTCTCCTTCACCCCTTTCAGCACCCAACCCATGATCCCAATTTACTCAGGAGATCTTATCTATTTCCCCTTCCCAGGGGCATCCATGCATGTCTCTCTTAGGGTCCTCCTTGTTACCTATCTATAGTGGTTTATTGTTTGTGTTTTAATAAATAAGGCTTTCCTGAAGATAAGAGGACAAAGCAGCCATACTAGTCAGCCATATGGGCCAGGGAGTAGTGACACACACCTTTAATCCCAGGACTTGGAAGACAGAGCTCATATAAAGGTGACACCAGCACTTGCGATCACACATCTTTAATCCCAGGACTCGGAAGACAGAGCTCATGTAAAGGTGCCCCCAGAACTTGTGATCACACACCTTTAATTCCAGCACTAGAAAGGTGGAGAGAAGAGTGATATAGCCAGGTAAAGAGAGGAATACAAAGCGGAAGAGGCAGAATTCACTGGAGTATGAAGTCTAAGTTTGGTCGAAAGCATTGCGGGATCGCCCCCTTTGTTTGTCTGAGCCTTGGTAGATGTAAGATCTCTCTAGTGGCTTGGCTGCTTTGTTTGCTTAACTTCAGCTTGAACCACAATATCTGCCTCTGGGTTTATACTATTAATGCTATACCTAGCTTCTCAGGGGTAGTCAGTTGTAGCCTGGTTATCTTTTACTTTAAATCTAATATCCACTTATGAGGGAGTACATACAGTGTTTGTCTTTCTGGGTCTGGGTGACCTCTCTTAGGATAGTTTTTTCTCGTTCCATTCATTTGCCTGCAAATTTCAAGGTGCCATTGGTTTTTACCGTTGGATAATATTCCATTGTGTAAATGTACCACATTTTCTTTATACAGTTGATGAGCATCTAGGTTGTTTCCAGGTTCTGGCTATTGTGAATAATGCTGCTATGAACATAATTGAGCAAATGGTCTTGTGGTATGTGTGTGCATCATTTAGGTATATGCCCAAGAGTGGTATTGGTGGGTCTTGAGTTAGATTGATCCCCAGTCTTCTAAGAAACCACCATACCATACTGATTACCAAAATGGTTGTATAAGTTTGCACTCCCACCAGCAGTGGGGAAATGTTCCACTTACTCCACATTCTCTTCAGCATAAGCTGTCATCAGTGTTTTTGATCTTAGCCATTCTGACAGTATCTCAGAGTCATTTTTATTTGCATTTCTCTGATGGCTAAGGATGTTCAACAATTTCTTAAGGTTTCTCAGCCATTTGAGTTTCTTCTGCTGAGAATTCTGTTTAGGTCAGGACCCTATTTTTTTAATTGGATTATTTGGTATTTTGATGCCTACTTTCTTGAGTTATTAATATATTTTGGAGATCAGTCCTTTGTCAGGTGTGGGGTTGCGGAAGATGTTTTCCATTCTGTAGACTTCTATTTTGTCTTGTTCACTGTGTCCTTTACTTTACAGTTTCAGAAAGTCCCATTAGTTAATTGTTACTCTTAGTGTCTGTGCTACTGGGGTTGTATTTAGGAAGTGGCCTCCTGTGCCAATGCATTCAAAGCTTCTCCATTTGTTCTTTCCTATCAGGTTCAGTATAACTGGATTTATATTGAGATCTTTAATCCACTTGGAGTTGAGTTTTGTGCATGATGATAGATATGTATCTATTTGCATTCTTGTACATGTCGACATCCAGTTATGCCAGCACCATTGTTGAAGATCCTTTCTTTTTTCCATTATACAATTTTGGCTTTGTTGTCAATAATTGTGTGTTCATAGGTGTGTGGCTTAATATCAGGGTCTTCAATTTAATCCTATTGATCCACATGCCTGTTTTAATGCCAATACCAAGCTGTTTTTATTACTATATCTCAATAGTAGAATTTGATGTCAGGGATGATGATACCTCCGGAGGTTTCTTTATTGTACAGGATTGTTTTGGCTATCGTAGGCTTTTTGTT
>PVIU01006174.1:12601-105006 GCA_004026605.1 Ondatra zibethicus | reverse complement strand
GACCAGGAGCTGGGGGTCCAGGTTGGTCATAGGACACTCGGATGTAGGAGAAGAAACACAGAGCAAAGAGCAGCTGCAGCAGCAGGCTGATGAGGCATGGGCGCCAGGGACACTGTGCCTTTACTGCTCGGGGCACATCCATGGCGTGGGGGACCTGGGAAGAGAGGGGAAGGATAGGAACAAGAGGCCCAATGTTATTATTCATGGTCATTTGAAATTTTCAAAAGGGTCTCATGTAGCCCACGCTGGCCTATAATAGCTTAGTAGTCAAGGATGTCGTTAATGCCTGGCTCTCTGGCCTCCATCTTCCGAGTGCTGGGATGACAGGCGTGTGCCACTGTGCCCAGCTAAGTCTTGATAGATGCTGTTAGCATTCCCGCTATGTCAGAAGATAGAACTCAAACAATGTCACTTGTAGCAAAAATCCAGAGACTCAAGGTCTTGCCTCCTTGGGTTCCCCTCCTTAATTCTGGAGAAATGACACTCTACTCTGGTTCCACCTGGACTCCACCTTTTCCCAGTTTCTGCTCCAGTTTCAGGGAATATAGACCCGAATAGAAAATCTCACAAATGTCTCTGGAGTTTCGGTTCCAGGATTCTGGCTGGAAGGGGTGAGATGGTAAGGCTGTGGAAGAGGGTCCCTCATTCACCCAGTCGATGATGCCCACTCAGGGACCTCTGCTCTCAGAGACACACCGTCTCTGACCTACGCAGCCCTGGAACCATCCGTCTTACAAAAGGGGAAACTGAGGCTCAGAGAATGGCATGCGTCTAGCCAGGTACATTCAGTCGCTGATGACCCAGGCCAACCATTCCTCTACCCCAACTGCCCCCCACTTATCAGTTGTCACCCCAACCCACAGACAGCTCAGGTCTAAAGGATGATGGGGATCCCATCCTTGGGTGCTTTCTAAAGAGGAAAGCACAGAGCCCTTTCAGCGTGGCTGCTGGGAGCTGCATAGGCCACTGTCAGACATCTTCCTCAATTGTTTTCTGCCTTATATTTAGAGACAGAGTCATCTACGGCCATACCACCCTGAACGTGCCTGATCTCGGAAGCTAAGCAGGGTTGAGCCCAGTTAATACTTAGTACTTGGATGGGAGACGAAGTCCTGATGGTTCACCTGACTGGGACCCCAGTGATTCTCCCAGCTCCACTTCCCCAGCCTTGAGATTTGAGGCGTATACTGGCTTTTTTATGTAAGCACCGGGGATTTGAATTCAGGTCCTCATTTCAGGGCGGCAAGTACTTTATAGACTCAGCCAACTCCCCAGTCTTTATTTTTTGGATTTTTCAGATAAGGCCTCATGTATCCCAGGGTTAACCTCAAATCCATGGTGATCTCCCTATTTTGCCCTCCTTGGGTGCTATGATATTCCACCCTGCCTGGCTTACAGGTCCTGTAAATACTGGTACTTGGAACTGGAGATTTCTGAGCTGTTACAAGCACAGGCTGCTTTTGCTGAGGAGCCAGATTCCATTCCCAGGACCCACACAGCAGGCAGCTCACAACCACCTGTAGCTCCAGCTCCAGGAGACCCAGAGCCCCCTGCTGGCCTCTTCAGGCACTGCACTCACAAGCACACAACACAAATAAATAATAAAATATTCCTGACCACGCCCCAGACCCTCACTGGGGGATTCTTGGTGGGGGTTCCATCCCTGATGATGGCCCCAGCATCTCACTGTGGGGTCCTGGGGGGTGCTCCATCCCATAGTGATCTTGTTTACATTTCCTGCCATATATAATTTGAATTGGAGGTTTGTGCACTGTAATCCCTGGCAGGTGGGTGAGTGAGGTTCCAATCTGGGCCCCAGCAAGGTGTTTGGAAAGAAAGTAGGTGACAAGTTGGCCCAGCCCTGAATTTGGATGGGTCCTCTCAAGTCACTGCTGTTTATTACTCTGAGGGATTATGTGCCTCAGGTTACAATGTTTGGTTTTTACAACAGTGTCATGTGGCTCTGGTGTGGGCAGCCCTAAGGGTGAGTGATGAGTTGTACAGTGACCTGAAGAGGACAAAGGAGGGTGACTTCCCGTGTCAGTAAAAACGCCAGGCAGTGGTGGCACACGCCTTTAACCCCAGCACTCGGGAGGCAGAGGCAGGTGGGCTTCAGTGAGTTCAAGGCCAGCCTGGTCTACAGAGTGAGTTCCAGGACAGCCAGGGCTACACAGAGAAACCCTGTCTCGAAAAACCAACAGTGGGGAGGGATCACCGTAAAATCGCACCCTGGCCTGGGAACACACTCATAATCCCAGCACTCACTCCAGACACTGAGGCAGGAAAGTGGAGCATTCGGGCTAACCTGGACCCCCATCTCGGAACAAACAAAACAGAGAATGAGGGGTAGGGACTGTGGGCAGTGCTCACCCAGCTCAGGGAGCCCTGGGTTCTGTCTCCAAAACCAAGCATGGTGGAGATAGAGGCAGGACAATCAAGAGTTAGGGTCATCCTTGGCTACATAAGGAGTCTGAGGCCAGCCTGGGCTATGTGAGACCCTCAGAAAGAAAATAAAAACAACGGCAACAACTTAAGACACAAATGGACACAGCCCACGTCTGGGTTCGTTCCTTCTTTGTCATGTGAGAACAAACAGGGGCGAGGGCTGGGATGGCCCTGTGGATGGTATGACTTCCAGGCCAGCCCTGGGTCAGCATGAGGTTTAAACTCCCCTGACTCTGTCCTTGGAGAGTCAGGGGCCCGCTTCCTGCTCCACAAACCCAGATCCCCACCACTGCTAAGCCCCTGCCCGTGGGTATGAGCTGCTGGCTCTGGGCTGGGTAGCTCTGCCAGCCACCAAATCCTCCCATCAGTCCTGGATCAGCCCCGGCTTTACTGGGAATAAAATGTAAGTCAGTTAAGGGTGGATGAGGGGAAGGACAGGCTAAAGAGGTCTCTCCCAAGAGAAGCGCTCCAGAGTGGGCTAAGTGAAACGGTCTTCCCAAGTGGCCTTACCTGGAGAAGGAAGCAGCTGGAGCCCAGACCTGATCAGCGCTGGTTCCTCCTCAGAATAATGATGAACCGAAAGAAAGGGAAGGAGGAAGTGTATTACAATTGTCTTCTTTATGCTTCCTTCAGGTGACCCAGCCCACAGCTTCCAGATGAATGGTGCTCTGATTTTAAGGTCCAACCCCTATCTTTGGTCTAGGTTGCATGGCTAAGAGCCAGCCTCTGAGTTACCACTCCAGAGGTGCCTGATCTTTAAGGCTGATCAGTGCAGCTGTCTTACTCTCTGAACAAGGCAAGCTTTACTTATTAAAATACAAATGAACACAAACTGAGTAAGCAGGAAGTGCAAGCAAGCAACTTCCAAAAAATGTGAGAAATGACAGAAACAGCTGTCTCCCTGGACAGTCACCCAGAGTTCCTCTGCCATGATGGGGCATCCATCTTTGGATTACAGGCCTAGCATATCCGATAGACTTTTCTGTGAAGCAGGACATTCTGAAGGACTGTCTCTCCTTGTCTTGACAATATTTGGCAGCCACTTTCTTTTGTGTCCTGCTTACTCTATTAGGACAGCACACTGTCAGCAGTTGAGGCAAGGGCATTTTCTTGCTCAGTGGTTTACTTTTGTCACAAAGAAAGTAAACTCCATGTGGAGTTTCTTCAGTGTCCATTATCTTCTCTGAAGTAGGTTGGTGCTGCCAAGAGCAGACATGTCTCATTGTCATAAAAAAAGGGGCATATGTTATTAAAACATCTTAAATGCCATATTCTGTAGATCTCTGAAGTATTTGAAGATGACATGTCTATCTAAAATATGTCTTTGTTTGACCTTGAAAGCATATCTAATGTGACTATAAGTTCAATTATGATAGGTGACTAATTACTAACCCTGTATTTCCTTATTACCCTAAACAGTTGATAATAATAATTTCAAGGACTAGAAATTTGCATTATATTGTTAAATGAGTTGTATAGGTACAATACCTTGAACAAGAGTAGAAATGTATGTACAGTATATTCTAACAAAATTAATTTCAAATTTGTATCAGTATACAAAATTTGTATACAATATATAAAAGTCCAACCCAATGTAAAATATTTAAAACTAGTAGTTGTTTTTTAAAAGTAGATTCTGTAATCTACCTTTTTGTCTTATCGTACCTATATCCTCTCTTTTTCTTTTCAGAGTAGAGTCAATAATCTGCCCTTTTATCCTATGAGGCTTGTGGTTTCAGTGGCTGTCCCTGGCAGAGGCAGGGGCTCTAGCATGGGAAGGTCACGTACTTGTGACTCTAAAACCACTGTCTCCTTCCATGAGCTCTGGTTATCCGGGAAAACGTTTTCCCCTCTCCTGGTGGATGGAGAAATGTTCTGGATGGTTGGTTTTTTAATCAGAATCTGCCTTCTCCATTCTACCAAGTTGCTCTGCTTTGTGCCACCAAGAGTCCCACCGTGCCAGGTTGGTGGGTGTCCTAGGAACTGGTTTGCTGAAGGAAGTGACCGCTCTCTTGCCCTCTCTGTGGCTGGATTAGTCTGACTTCTGGGCATGATTTCTGAGTTGTCAATCTTAATGTCACTTTGACATAGGCCCGTGGCCAGGCACTGGATGGGTGAGCTTTGGACTCTGCAGTCTCCATGGGTAGGCGCCTATTCCAGGAAACCTCCTCAGCCTATAATTCCCCTGTCCTTCCAGCTTTCTGAGTTCCCTGGGTGTAAGACGGCTCAGCCTGCTTTTCCTGCCTAGGCTAAGGAGGATAAGACAGGAAGGCTGGGAAATACTCGATCATATTTCATAGAATAAAATGAATTATTTATTTACTTGGGGTTTGTTGTTGATAATTGTTTTTTGTTTGTTTGTTTGTTCGTTTTTGAGACAGAGTTTCTCTGTGTAGCCCTGGCTGTCCTGGAGCTCACTCTGTAGACCAGGCTGGCCTCAAACTCACAGAGATCCATCTGCATCTGCCTCCCGAGTGCTGGGATAAAAGATTTGCGCCACCACAGCCCAGCATGAATAAAATGAACCCTAAAAGCTGTTCTCTAGTGGAGGGCCAGAGGGCTCTTGTCATTTAACATGGGCGTGTAGTCTGTACATGCGGTTGTGGCTTTTGGTCATAGAGGCGGCCTGAGTTGGGCTCTCTTTCCAGCTTCTTCAACACAGCATGCCAACCCAAAGAATAGCAGCAGACCTCTTGGTTGATGTTTGATTTC
Organism: Ondatra zibethicus; assembly: GCA_004026605.1. NCBI lineage: Eukaryota > Metazoa > Chordata > Mammalia > Rodentia > Cricetidae > Ondatra > Ondatra zibethicus. The sequence goes on along the minus strand of PVIU01006174.1, from coordinate 99,849 downwards.
TGGATGTCCCCAAAAGCCACAAGAGGAGCTTGGCCGTCCCAGCATGCCTTTCTGCCTCAGAGGTATCCCACCTGCCTCTGGCAGAGACTCTCATTTGACCCATGGCTGGATGGATCGTGGGGATGCTGGCATCATACACCAGCACCCAGGTGTGAGGGCCCCTAAAGTCCCTGGAGCAAGAGGCATCCATCCATCAGCAGGTCACTGTGGGGTGTGGGCTGCAGTGGGTGAGATCCAGCAGGCCCCAGGGCTGGCAGGAATTTTCCACACTCCTAAACCCGACCTGCTGAGCCTGGAAGCCCCTGGGTGCAGCCCAGAACAGTGATGAAGGCCAGACCACCAGGACGGTGGAATGGTGATGTCCCCAAGGGCAGTACCAGAATACTAGGCTGAACCCTGATCCCCGGGCTGAGTCTCTGACCCCAGGCTGAACCCTGATCATCGTTTGACTCCTAATCTAGGCTGAGCCCAGGTCCTAGTTGAGCCCCAACTCTGAATCTCAACTGTAGATAAGGGAGGGTTGGGGTTCAGAACCTCTGTTCTATCAGGGCCTTTCTGACCCGTCCCAGAGAATGCCATCTGTCCATGGGACGAGAAATGACCCTGCAGCCCTGTTTGTGCACACACGAGTGCATGTGTGTGTGTACGTGTGTGTGTGTGTACATGACTGGAAATTAATCTGAAATCCTACGTATGCATGTATGTGTGCCTGAGTGCCTGGAAATGAACCTGTATTCCTGTGAGTACGTGTGTATGTGTGTGCACAAATGCATGTATGAGTGTGTGAGCATGACTGGAAACGAACCAGCAGCCGTGTGTGTGTGTGTGTGTGTGTGTGTGGTGTGTGTGTGTGCACGCACATGCATGTGTGCGTCCACACGCACGCCCACTTGTGAAGACCAGATGTCAGCCTCGGCTGTCTACCTAGTTTTTCTGTCTTGTTTTCTGAGGGTCTCACTGGCCTGAGCTGGGCTGTTTGGCCAATGAACCCAGGGATCCTCCTGTGTCCACCCCAGCGCTGGCTTACAGGTGCACACAACCACTAAGTGTCACTTTCTTCGTGGGCCCTGGAGACTCTAACTCAGGTCCTTGTGATTGGACTCTAAGCACCCTGCCTGGAGTTGTCCCCTAGACCTCTTTTTTTTTTTTTTTTTCTGAGACAGGGTTTCTCTGTAGCTTTGGAGTCTGTCCTGGAACTAGCTCTTGTAGGCCAGGCTGGCCTCGAACTCACAGAGATCCACCTGCCTCTGCCTCCTGAGTGCTGGGGTTAAAGGCGTGCGCCACCACCGCCCCTCTTCTCTTAGCCCTTTGACGGCAGGAAGCACCTCGGGGCCTGGTCTTGCTTCACGGACCTCTCCCCTGAGCACCCTGACCCCACCCTTCAAGCCGCCACCCCAACACCGCTGTGGCTTTATGCCTGCGCACCACTTGTACAGTTTCCTTTTCAGAAATGTTTGTACTGCCTGATCTTCCTGGTCCCCACCTTGGTCACACAGCTGGGCAAAGTGGTCATGAACCTGAGAGAGGCAGAGGGACCGGCCACTGACGTGACAGGGCCAGTCCTTGGGGTGAGGGGACACCTGTACAGCGACTGGGGACCAGCATTCCTCCCCAGAGTGCTGTGAGCCCAGAGGCTTCTTCTGACCCTCTCTGAGTGAAAGATGCCAATGTCCAGAGTGGGGTCCCTGGAAGTCCCTCCCTCAGGCTCAGGGCCAGCTGGGACCAACTTCCAGGTTGGGGTGGGCCATCCATGTGTTCTGAGGGTCTTAGGTCTCCTCAGGCCCTAAAATGTTCCCCTCAGGTCCAGCTTACAAACCTGCTGGAACTTCATCCCTCAGACCTGGGGGGCTGCAATGACGGAGGGGTCTGCTCACAGGCTGGGAACCATTCACCACCCTGTGATTCAGGGCCTGGGGGTATGGGCTGTTCAAACCCATGCCCATCCCCCGTGGACCCAGGACCTGCTCTTCCCCTGCTGTTCAAGCAAGCCCCAGCCGTGGCCTCCTCGGCCCCTCCCGCACGCCGAGAGCCAGGTGTGCTGTGTGGGTGGCTCAGGAGCCATGGGTATGCAGGAGCTGGCTCAGGCCTGGGGTCACTGGTGGGCTTGTCAGAGCACCCCGGCCCCCCACGTTGTCAGCTGTTGGGGTTCCTTCTGGCTTTCCACCTGGGCCAGATGGATATGTGTCTCCGGCTTCCCTGTGCGTTCACTGTGAAGGTGGGGAAACTGAGGCTCACCCAAACCCATTGTCCCTCGGCATGTAGCAGCTCTGGCTGTCCTGGAACTCACTCTGTAGACCAGGTTGGCTTCAACTCCCAGAGATCCACCTGCCTCTGCCTCCAGAGTGCTGGGATTGCAGGCGTGCAGCACCATCACCTGGCTCTCTTCATTTTTGAGAGTAGCAATCCTCCCAGACACAGAGTGTTCCAGAACATTCCAGAAATTCTCATTTACACTCCTAGCCCTGCAGTACCTAATAGGTGATCTGTCTGAAGTCTGGATCCATCTGACCTCAGGTCTCTTGACTTTGGGGTACAGACCTGTCTCTAGAAGCTATGTGACTTTGGGGGTTATTTCAGAACTTCTCAGAATGTACCCTGCCTAGTCTGTGCCAGTGTGATCTATGGGGTGGGGTTTAGTAATTATCCATCTGAGAACCTGAAAGACCTTCACACGTCCTTCCTACACCACTGTGAGCATGAGCCAGGAAACACGGCCTCGGTGTCCCCTCCCGCATTACTGTTAAGAACTGGCCTGGCCGGACAGTGGTGGTGCACGCCTGTAATCCCAGCACTCAGGAGGCAGAAGCAGGAGGATCTCTGTGAGTTCGAGGCCAGCCTGGACTACAGGCTGAGTGCCAGGACAGCCAGGGCAATGTAAAGACCCTGTCTAAATATACATACACACACATGAGCTGAACCTCTCCGTGCCTCCCTCCAGGCTGAGGGCGGTGGAATGCAGCCGGAGTCCGGGGAAATCCAGGTGACAGAAACCTGGCATGGCCTTGCCACCCGCCCCCATCCTGTCCTCACCCTGGGGCCCCTGGCACGTCGGGGTCTGCCTGCCCTGACACCCCAAACCCGCCGGGTTCACAAAGCTTAAGTTTCAGCTCAGTGGGTGAAGAGGCGGGCCAGGCACGCTTGATTTCCAATTTCTGAAAATAAATGTCACCAGGCCATCTTTTGTCAAGTAGAGGGAAAGAAAAAAGAAAGAAAAAGCCCCTTGCCAAGGAGTGTGAGAAGAAACAAGACCTTGTAGGTACCTGGCAGAGAAAATTCCAGAGACTGTGCAGGACCAGAACAAAGGGGCCTTTCTCTCTGGCAGGTTTTGGGGAGTCGAGGTGTGGTGGTTTGAAAAGTTAAAAAAAATAGTCAAGAATTTTGCCAGAAGGAGAAGAGCTAGGCTGTGAGGAAGAGGTTAAAAGCACGGGGTTTTTTCAGGGCTTTTATTTGGGGGACTTGTTTTTTCTAGGACACCTGTCCCACACGCGGGTAAAAGAAAAAAAAATCTAGAATGTCATGTCAACAACCTGGGCAACAGGCCCAGCACCGCAGGGAGCGTATGGAGATGCCACGTGCTGGCATTTGTCCCTATCCACCCTGCCGCCCCATTAGCATTCTCTTGAGAGCCATAATTTCCCCTCCCTGGACTCTCAGAATGTTCCGGAAGCCCTCATTTACAGCTGGAATCCACCTGCCAGCTACTGAGACTCAGCAAGCCCAGCTGCGGTCCTCGGTCCCGTCACTTCCCAAGTCGGCATGGTAACAGGGTAGCTGGGTATGAGGCCAGCCTCTGTTCCCAACCCTCCCAGGACCCTTTGCTTCTTCAGCGTTCTGACCCCAGGACATTTGCACGTGCCCTGACACGCACCAGTGCCTCGCATTTCTGCAGGGCTTTGAGGCTCCGTGGATATCGCGCTTACCCAGCATGCATGGGGCCCCAGGGCTCCTCCCCAGCTGCAGAGCAAGCTGGAAGCCAGCCTGGGCTACATGAGACTGGATTTACACAGGGAAATTAACCTCTCGCACTCCCCAGTGTGTCCGCCTCTCCTCGGGGCTGCATTCTAGTCCCTCATTTATCCTAGCTTTCCCATCTCATCAGCTACTTTGTCTCTGTCGTTGACAACTGGAGTGTCCCCTGACAGAGTTGGAAATATACTGCACGAATGAAAGAATGGATGAATGGATAGGCAGCCTAAGCTCCAGTCCGAATCTTCCTCGCCTCGACAGACTCTTCCCCCAGACCCGTGGGGCACGACCTGGACCTGCAGGTCCCTGAAGGGACAATGTCTGAGTGGGCTGGGACAGTCTCCAGGCCTTGCAGAGGCCTCAGGTGAGCGGGCCCCCCCCGGGATGACACGGTGGGACACGGGCTCTGGACAGAGTCCTGGGTGGCAGGCACAGGCAAGCTGGGCCAACAAGAATGGATAAACAGCTCTTCGGCGGCGGGCTGGGGGTGGGGGACGCTTGGCTGGGGATGTTTGCACAAGGCTGGCAGCCAGGGGGGTGTCATCAGGACTAAAATTAGCCTGTTTCCCGCTCAGCCCCTCCCCGCCGGCCAGGAGGGAGGCCGGGGCCTGGCGGGGCCCCTAAGCAGCACACTGTATGGCGTGGCGGGCCAGACACCAGCATAAATCAGTGTCAGCCACCAAGCCACCCAGTGTCGGCACAGCTATTGCTGGCCTGTTATTTCCATTTGACAGACAGGGAAACTGAGGCACAGAGACAGTAATGGTCTCAGAGTCACATGGGTGCAAAAAGTGGCAGAGCCCGAATTCGATCCAGGGTCCAGAGGCTGCAGCCTTGCCTTCGACAGTTCTCTGAACGCTGGAGAGCCCTCTACCCTGCTGGGGCTATTCTTCAGAAGAGGAGGGTGGTAGAGTCCCTTCTCTCTGGTGATTTGCTGGCTAAGGAGCCCAGGGCCTTGAGGGATCTGCCCGTGATCACGGCCAAACCCTCACTAGGGATTCTAGGCAGGGCTCCACCCTGACCACGCCCCAGCCCCTCACTGGGGGATTCTAGGCAGGGCTCCACCCTGACCACGCCCCAGCCCCTCACTGGGGGATTCTAGGCAGGGCTCCACCCTGACCACGCCCCAGCCCCTCACTGGGGGATTCTAGGTAGGAGCTCCACCTCTGAACTTTAAGCTCAGTAGCTTTGGGGTTTTCTGGGCAAATTCCCGAGAGGTGTGATGGAGCCTCTGCTCTGCCAGGGTCATTAGTTTCCTCCCCTGTGGCTCAGATCCAGGGTGCCTGGAGAAGGATGTGGAGGTGACCCTGCATTCGTGTCAGTCATCGAGTGTGCTCCAGTGTGCACACATTTGCATCCTTTCATTCCCACTCTCTCCAGCAGACGGAGGGAGCAAGGCTCAGGTCCCTCTCTCGTTCCTCAACCTCTGACTCCTGTACCCCAAGTCAGGCAGCTGCAGCTCCCACAGTCATCCATGCTTAGGCGAGGCCCGGGCCCGGCGCAGTGGCAAATACTTGCCGTCCAGACAGGAGGCTGAAGCAGGAGAACTGCAAGTTCCAAGCTGGCCGGGGTGGTTGCGGCAAGAGCCTGTCTCAATGCAGAAAAGCAGGCCTTGTGGTGTTTAGTGAGAGGCTCAGAGGGGCCTCCTAGGTGTCAGTCAGGTGACTGCTGATGGGCTTTCCATGTGCCTCGGAGACCAGCTACAAGGGAGGGGAGAGCAGGCCATCCCCGGCTCCAAAGCCTGTCACTCAGCCTCTCCACATTCTTAGTGGGGTGGCAAGGTGGGTGGCCCAGGATGGTGGGGGCAGGACGGTGAGGAGACAGGATGGAGGGCCAGAGGAAGGGGACAGGATGGTGAGGGGCAGGATGGTGAGGGCAGGATGGTGAGGGGCAGGATGGTGAGGGGCAGGATGGTGGGGACAGGATGGGGAAGACCCACTCCTGTAGCTGTTGGCTGGATAATGAGGGTTAGAAGGGAAAAGCACAAGCTAGGAAGGAAGGGAGTCCCCAACTGCCATCAGAGGACCAGTCTGGGGCCGGAAGTGTCCATGCCCCCTCCCCATCCTCACATCGTTTTCTTTAATGTTGAGGGAAGAGACCAGAGATGGCCATCAGCTGTCCCCAGACCACCCCAATGGGGACCAGATCCTGGACCTCTAGTTGCCGAAGGGATTGCTGTGGCCCTGAGTGAGGCTGCACAGGTGACAGCTATGGCATTTGGATCTTCACAGCTATTCAGGGGACTTGAAAGAGACTCAGCCCAGAGAAGGACCTGAGCACCCAGCACCCAGGGCTCTCCCAAGCAGCCGCCCCTGCCCCTGCCCCTTTCTGTCCTCAAATCCATCTCCTCCCCCATGCTGTTTCTAACGTTCTCCTCTTCTGTGAGCTTTGACACATGCTTCAACACCCATTATCCATGGGCGTCTGGGTATGAGGGTACTCAGTGGGCAGAAGTACCGTAGTGCCACTCAGACATCCCGGCTTTCTGTCCATCTGCCGTGCGACCTTAGGGATGTGACTGTCCTCAGTGGCATAAATAACTCCTGTGCTTCCTGAGAGCTAAGGTGACAGTTAAGCAGAGCTCGAGAGGGGTGGGGAGGGCAGGTGCTGCCAACAGCCAAATACCATGGAGGACCTAGGGCCGTGAACACCCTGCCACGCTGCTGGGGTTAGAGCAACAGTGACTCCCCACAGAGCTAATTTGCTCTGACCACAGGGTCCACAGTCATGTCCTTAGTGTTTACCCAAAGGAGGTAAAGGCTTTGCGCCCACACCAAACCCACATGCACGGATGTTTGTTGAACCGTTTCCATAAATCCCTGGGATTTGCAAGCAAGCAGGATGTCCTTAAGCTGGGCAGTGGTGGCACACACCTGGCGTCTCAGCACCCTGGAGGCAGGAGGATGATGAGTTTTAGGCCACACAGTGAGGCTAGATCTCAGGGAGCAAAGGCAAGAACAATGGTAACAATACCTGCGTGTCCTTTCCAGGGTGACTGGGATGGCCTGTGGTCTACCCAGAAAATGGATTATTAAACACGCCTAAACAAGGAGCCAGCGGGCACGAAGGCTGGAGGAGCCCTTAAAATGCACATGGCAGAGTGGAAGCCTGGGTGGATGTTGGGTGGCGGCGGTCGGGGCAGGGTACAGAGAATTCTAGGGTGAGGATATTTCCCACCATCCACACTCAGGCTCTGGGTCAGCCAGGCCTTGGTTTCTGACAGGTATGGACACTAGCCATGGGTGGCAATAAACATTGCCACTCGTGCAAGCTGGGGACCTGCTTGGACAAAGGAACAAGGACGGTGATTTATGGGAACCTTATCCTTATGGCTCACTTTCTCTGTAAACTGAAAACCGCTTGCTAATTAGCACTTTACAGGTTGTGGGTACAGGGCAGCTCCCCAGGATGTGGCTTTGATGAGGGTCGGGGAGAGGCACGAGAGAGAGCTAGAATAGTATGCTGCCATTAAAAAGGGCAGGTGGGTCTCCGTGTGCCAGGCAGGAAAGAGGATGGGGATGAGGCCAGAGGGAAGAAAACACAAAGACACGGGACTGGTGGCCCTCGAGAGGGTGGCGGTGTGAATAGGGGACGCTGAGGCCCATTCTCAGCAGCTAGGAAGCTTTGGGGCAGCCCAAGTCTGTTTTACCTATTGAAAAAAAAGAAAGAAAGAAAAACCATAAAGTACATTTTAGACATATAAAAAGACAAGCAGGTTCAGCTTTTTGTTTCTTTAATGAGTGGGGTCTGCGGATTTCCAGCCAGACAGGCAGGCCCCAGAGCGACTGGGCCCCTCCGTGTGGGCAGAATGCCCCCCTCCACACCCACTTCCCGCCTCACACCTTCCCTGCTCAGGTTCAGGGTCAGAGCCCACAGCCCCCAGGCTCCAGACGACCGACCACCCAGCTCTTCCTGGAAACCTTGGGCTTGTGTGGGCGGATTGGGGGGGTTGCTTCAGAGAGGAACTGGAAGGGGGGATGTTCTGTGCCTCAGTTTCCCTGTAGACAATGACTCCCTCCAGTTAATGGGCCAGTGCTGCCCCCTCCCCCGAGAGGGGCCTTTACTAAGATGAAATGTTTGTTTTTCCTTTGACTGTTCCCTTTTCAGAACAGGGTTTCCTGTAGCCCAGGCTAGCCTTAAAGTCACTATGTAGCAGGGGATCTTCCTGACTCCATCTCCACTGCTGGGATGGCAGGCAGGCCCCTCACTGAGGGACCCGAGGCCCTGGCATGCTGTGCCCTTGGCCTGAGTGGCTCCCTCCCAGAAAGCCGTGCTCTGTGGGGAACACACCTTGGCCTGTCCAATGTTCACAGCTGCCCAAGCTCGACTCACAGACCCACTTCCGTCTTGTGGACTCAGGCGCTGGCCACTGCCCTGGGTCCCGTAGGACCCAGACTCCTACATGTCCTGGTCCTTTAAAACCCACATCCAGTGTGCCGGTGCCAAGGTCAGGGACAACCCACAGGAGTCCATTCTTTGCTCCCAACTGTGTGGGCTTTAGAGATCAGACCCGGGGCACCAGGCTTGGCAGCAGGCGCCTTTCCCCTTGTTTTTCAAAGATCCATCTTTATTATCTTCAATTACACGTGGGGTGTGGTGTGGAGTGGATGCAGCTGCCTACAGGTTCCCTGCGGCTGGGGTGAGACTGTGAAGGGCCTGGCGCGGGTGCACTGAGCCCCGTGTATTGTTCTTACCCTGCGTGTCTCACCTGCTGGAAAAGGCGGACGCTGGGCCAAGCCCACACCAGAGGTAAGCATCTCGGGCCTGGGTGGCTCTCCTGGCCGGCTCCACCATAGCCACCAGCAAACCTGCCCTTTCACTCAGTCATTCCATGTGGTCAGAACCAGCGGGTGTAGCAGCCAGGATGGAGGCCTGCTCCACATCCCCGTGAGAGCAGTAGAGGGAGGGACAGCTGCCTGTGGGGACGAGGGAGCCCCCAGAGGAGACACGCAGAAGCTGTGCCAGCTAGGGATGAGCCACTGGGCAGAGGGCTCGCCATGCAAAGAGCCTGGGGCAGGATGGAGCGGGCATGTTGGAGCATGGAGGCCTGTGTGCTGGAGCAGAGTGGGAGAGCAGAGCAGGTGCTGTGGGCTGCAGGGAAGACTTGGGCCTCGGTCCTGAGGAAGAGGGCTGTGAGTTCTCAGCCACACTTCAACCCTTGTGTCCTGCTGACTTTTGTGGTTTGCCGGCAGACTCCACCGGGCCACACTTCTTGTTCCTGTGCCCACGTGTGTAGGATGTATTCTAGGAAAAGGTATGTCCCAGTGTCCCCAGCACCTGCTCTGACCCGAGGATGACCTTCTCTTCCAGGCCTCCAGGGAGCCTGTCTTGATGGTCCCCATTGCTCCATACAGGAGGCTGCAGGGCATTCTGGATGAGGGCCTCTGTGTGGGGGTGACGTCAACCCTCACTGGCTAGTAAATGTTTATTGCCAATGGGGCCTGGATTTGGGGCTCCCTGGAGCCCGGTGAGCAGCCACCCCATCCTGCCCCTTTCTGGGGGTCTGGACTGCAGGCGGGGGGCCTGGCAGGCCACTCTAGCCCTGGCAGCTAGCCCAGAAGGGCTGGGTGGGCTGCAAGCAGAGTCAGCAGCACCCTGGAAGCCAAGAGGGGGAACAGGCATCGGCTTTGAGCCCTCCCCCCAGGCCTGCGGAGGACACAGTAGTGACCAGGGGCAGGGCAGCACCATGGCGGGCCTGCGGAGGACACAGTAGTGACCAGGGGCAGGGCAGCACCATGGCAGCCCTGCGGAAGGCACAGTAGTGACCAGGGGCAGGGCAGCACCATGGCGGGCCTGCGGAGGACACAGTAGTGACCAGGGGCAGGCAGCACCATGGCGGCCCTGGCGGAGGCCCTCCTGTCCCTGGAGCTCAGGCAGAGTGAAGGAGAGGGAGAGCTGAAGTTACAAGACTGCATTCCTGAGTGGCCACCCAGGTCCATTCAGACCTCTGTGGGGACACATCCAGAACTAGGAAGCTGGGAGGGACCTGCTGTGACAGAGGAAAGTCATTCTTCCCATTTGCTGGGGGCAGAGCTGAGGCTCCGTGCCTGTTTTGAGAGACACAGCCAGGAGCTCAGGATTCAAAGCCAGAGAGTAAATGAATTCCAGCATTCTGGGGCCTGACCTGTGTCCTTTGCACATCTTGGGGTATCCCCGTTCTTTCTCAGGGAGCCACAAGTCCAGCTCAAACAGCCTTGGGGATGACCCTGAGATGGCACCTGGGGCTGCAGGGGACGCATGCCAGTTTGGGCCCCCAGCAGTGAGTGCCTGGGCCCAGCAGCTCCTCCGGCAGGACACAGCGCTTGATTTACAGCCGCTGCGGCCTGCTGGAGCCCGCTGCTTCCTCCACAATTGCCAGGAAGCTCAGCCAGTGCTGGGCCGGGCGTCGCCAGCATTCCGGGGCCACCTAAATCATGGGGCTGTCAGGCACTGGGCAAGGATTCTGCTAGGCAGGGATTGAGCCCCATGTCACCTGGCCAGGCTGATGGGCTCCATTCTGGGCTTGAGGCTTGCAGGACAGGACAGCCCATCCAGGACTCTCTGCTTCATTGCCCAGGAACTTGGAGTAACGGGTGTGTGGGCCCAGTGTTTACCAGAAGCTGTTGGCTTTGGGGGCAGGCCCGGGAGGTGATGGCGGCAACCTGACCGTGGGGGTGGCCAGGTTTCCACTCGCTGGTGGCTGACCACGGGAATGTGGATTGTGTCAACGCAGCTTTCAACCCTAGCTCCCCTGGCCCCAGTGGGCAGCTCCCCCATTGCAGGGCCAGGTCAGCAGCCTCGGCACACCCACGCTGGGCACGTGTGGTCTTCCGGTCTTCTCCCTGGTTGCCTCTGAGCTCCATGTGTCCAGAGCAAGTCTGGACCTGTGTCATCTCATCTGCTTCTGCATGCACGCACACACGCATGCACACACCCATACCACACACACACGGTCTCCCCCGTGGTGGGTGCATGGCTGCAAGGAAGTCTCCAGGACACCTGTGCACAGGGACACATGGTGTTTATTTGCTGCAGGGTTCCGCTCACACCTTGGGGGTGGCGAAAAACTCCCAGCCTTCCAGCTTGCCAATCTTGAACAGGGCGGCTGCGGTGCCCATGTATGCGCAGCCTGCAGCTGCAGTCCCGTAGCTGTGAGCTGTGGAGAAGGACGGCATCAGGCACAGGGTGCTCTAGGTGCGACCCCGGAGCCCCCAAGGCGATAGGGGCTGACAGAACTAGGTCTGGCTACCCTGTACCAACTATCACCCACTCCAGGTCATGTCGGGAGGGGATGTGGTCAGCACTGGCTCCTGGCAGTGAAGACACCTCCCTGCTACAGCCTTTCCCCATGGTTGAATTGAGGGCCAGCATGGCTTTGCCCTGGCCAGACACTCAGGACCACACAGAGTATGAGGAGGCCTGGGGCTGAAGTCAAAGTTGGGCTGTGGACAAACCCAGACCTCATAGGGCCCCAGCTGGGAAGATACGGCCGCCGGTTCCCAGCGTGCACACGCAAATGGTAGAGGAACGGGGCCCAGGCCTCGTCCCATCCTGGAGATGGTCACTGAGTGTCTGTGACACAGGGTGGCATGGGCAGGACAGCCATCCAGGAGGGCATTTAAGTAGAAGGACTGCTGCCCGGTGCTGAAATGGCAGCAACTGCCTGTCTGGCGTGGAACAAAGAGGGAGGAGGCCGAAGTGATCAGGGGTCACACACTGTGTGTGTGTGTGTGGGGGGGTGTTACACTCACTGCGTGCTCCCAGGGTCAGGCCTGCAGCGCAGCCTCCAATGAAGTAGTTCAGGGGGTCATCTGGCTTCTCACGGACCTGGGCACTGACACAGGTGGCGAGGCCAAACATAGCTCCAACAGCAGCTGTAAGGGGCGGTGGGGGTTGGAGGTGGGGAAACAGAGCCGGTGTTGAGCCAGCACCTGGCTGTCCCTGTGTAGACAAAGCCGGGTGCCACCACTCTCTGCCCTCTAAGCCAGGCCAGGGTGAGTGTCCTGGGACCCGTTGCCAGCTCACCTGCAGTGAATGTGTACCGGCCAGCCCTGGCCACTGCTTCCAGGTGGGTGTCTGCAGGGTTGAGTACGACGCTGTAGGCTGAGCCTATGGCGCCTGTGGAGGAGAAAGGGCGGAGGTCTGGGAAGCTCTGCTGGGATACAGCAGGACTCAAACCCAGGCCCACAGGTGCCAGGATAGAGCCTAGGGCCACCTCTTGCTGTTCCCCGACCCAGGGCCCTGTGCCATCAATGGCACAGCTGTCACAGTGCCTCCTCCGCTCCCATCAAAGGCCAGGTTTTCCAAGGGGCTGGGACCTGGGCCTAATCCGGCTTGGCAGCAACCAGCCTCAAGAGAGGCTAGACCTTTCACGTGCCTTGGCTCAGCCAAGACGCATCTCCACACCTGGCTGGCTCTGTGCCTTCCACGCCCACCCTGCTGCCACGCTGGTCAGCTTTTCCACTCCCTACTGCCCCGAACTTCACACCATGGCTTATGTAACAGCTGAGGCCAGGGAGGACGCTGAGCCGGGAGCCCAGGTCTGGGTGGATGGCAGGGCAGCCCCAGTCACCATCCACATCTCCCTGGGGCAGCTGATATGGTTTCCTACTACACGGAAACCGATGACAAGAGCCATCGCCGCTCCCGGCTGGCTGGCTGGCTTGCTTCTGCCATTACTCCCTTTTCACAGACGGCGAAGCGGCCCCAGAGAAGCAAAGCCACCAGTCTGGCACAGCTGGCCACGGGACAGTGGGTGTTGCCCCCAGCCATCCTCCAGCCTCAGGGGATATACCACACGTGCCTTTCCTGGTGAGCTCTGGGAGTTCCAAGCTGAGCACTGAGAGCTTGCAGACTGAGGACTCCAGCTGGGTCTCAACGATGATGAGGGGGTGCTGGGCTGAAGGACAGGTCTGGACACAGGGAGCCCTATGAGAGCTATTCCCAGACTGACCGCCTCCCACCTTCTCTAGCCGTGGCCACTGCAGTGACTACCCCACGGCCCAGAGCAGGCACAGCCTCAGTGCCACCGGCAGCATGGGAGCCTCCAGGAGCAGCTGTGCCCACCAACCACCATCCCTAGGGGGGGCTATGCTGCCAAGGCAGGAATTCATTCATTCATCCACTCACTGATGGCCTCATTCATTCATTCATTCATGAGTTCCCCAAGTTGTTAGACCTCATTGGGAAGGTAGGCTCACTGCCCTGCTGCAATGAACCCTTAGGGGAGGCAGACAGGAAACCAGTGGCCCCAGGGGGATGAGAAGCCTGGAGAAAGGAGGGGCACAGGGAAGATTGCTCAAGCAGCCACAACTTCCCACCTCCTCCTGCACTGGCTCCCCAGCAGTGCTTCTGGCAAGGGCCTGCTTAGGCTCAGCATCCACCTGAGACACTCCAGCCCGACCCCACGCTGCCGCGCCCATCCTCTGGCTCCAACGCCAGCGTTCCGTCAGGTTTAAAACCCCCAAATCTATGGCCGTGTAGCGGTGGCACACCCCTTTAATCCCAGCAGATGCAGGCAGATGTCTGTGAGTTCAAGGCCAGCCTGGACAATGTAGAGAGACCCCCCCCCCATAAAACAAAACAAAAACAAACAAAAAAATTCTTCCTAACATCTGACCCCACAGCACTTGCCTGGAGGGAGAAAAGCCTTGGGGCGGACTCATGAATGAGGCTGTATACACACTGTGAAAGCATGAGTGAACGAGGCCTTGAGGGTGCACAGTGAGAGTCACCCCAAAAAGATGTCGGACATTCCTAACAAGTGTGCCCCATCAGGAATCTTAAAGTATTAGGTCCTCATGGTGGCGCACGCTTTTAATCTCTGAACTCAGGAGGCAGAGGCAGGAGGATTTCTTTGAGTTCCAGCCAGCCAGTGCTACGTAGGAAGATCTTGTCTCAAAATAATAGTAAACAAATAAATATCTCCGGTGGTGGCGCACGCCTTTGATCCCAGAGCTCGAGGGGCGGGGACAGACAGATCTCGGAGTCCGAGGTCAGCCTGAGATAGATGGTGGGACCCTGCCTGAAAAACCTCAAAACAGACACAAATAATAACAAAACATTTCCCAGAGACTAGGCCGGGGTGTAGCCCTGTCATCCCGGTACTTGGGAGGCTGAGGCAGGAGGATCATGAGGATCAGGAGTTCAGGGCCGCCCTCGGTTACACAGCGAGTCTGCGGTCTAGTTTCTTCAAAACCTCGAATGGCCTGATCACCCCAAGACCCTAATAAGATCTTCACATTTTCTCCGGGTTCTGCGGCCCAATAATGGCTTATGATCCCTTGAAATCCTAGGGGGCAGCGCGCAAACAGGTCCACACCCCTCAAAATCCTCGAGCTCCTGCACCTTCCGGCCCCCGCACCGCGGCACCCCTGACCTCCGCGTGCCCTCCGCTCTAGCGGCCCGCGCTCACCGATGAGGCCGCCGAACGCAGTGGTGATGTAGGTCTTGCGGTGACACTGGGTGCCGTCGGGAATCTCATCGTAGGCCCGGAGGAGCCGCTGGGCCATGGCTGCGCCCGGCCGTGCGCACAGCGTACACCCTTCCGCGCCGCAGCGAGCTCAAGGGCAGCCGGCCGGGCCAACTCTCGCGAGGCTTCCAGCGCGCAACTTTATTGAGCGTCCCGGACGTGGACACTGCTTGTTCGCATGCGCGCGGAGCGGGCTGGGCATGGACGTCTCCGTTTCACGCAGTAGAAACGGTGTCGTGCGCGTGCCCACGAGCGAATCTGGGTAGGGACACCCGTGACTTCATTCTTGGAAAGGTAAACTGGGGAGCACCGCTGTCAATCAAGGAAAATGCAGCCTGTCCTAGCAAAGACGGCATTCCTAGCAGAGAGAATGTCGACGGCATTGACAACCCGTCATCTAAGAGATTGACAGGTTGCCAGATCAATTGCAGTACAGCGATTGCAGCGTAAGGCGGGTCAATATGCGAGAGTGCAGGTATTACAGAGCACAGCGCTTCGGCCAATCAGGGACCCTGAATGTGTGTAGGGTGTGGTTATTCGCATTCTCAGAACCGCGTGCGACTATTTGGGGGCGTGGCCAGTCCTTGGACGGGGACTATCGGCATAGAGACCAATCGTAGATCGAGAATAGTAATTGACGGATCTCAAGGCCTATTCTGTGCTGGTTCAAGATCTCCCCGAGCTCGGAGGCGTAGGCAAACGGAAGCTGACTCTGAAAGAGACTTGAGTGACACCTAAAGGGCGTGGCCTTCCTTAGTCCTGCCCCTCGCAGAAAAGTGGCCAATAGCGAGAGTCCAAGAGGAAGGCACGCAGCTTTTCCCAGGGGGCGGGGCCTCTTGAGAGGGTTTAAATGAAAGGCGGCCGAGGCCTGAGAGGGCGTCCGAGGGTGGGCTCGTGGGTGGGGCTCTCCCTGCACGCTGGGCGGAGCCCCGCAGGGCGGGGCGGGGCCTGCGCGGCGGCCCGGGGACCATGTCTGCGCCGCCCGCGCTGCAGATCCGGGAGGCGAACGCGCACCTGGCGGCCGTGCACCGGCGCGCGGCGGAGCTGGAGACACGGCTGCTGGTGGCGGAGCGCACGGTCCGCGCGCAGGCTGAGCGCCTGGCCCGCCACGACCAGCAGCTGCGCGCCGCCCTGGACGAGCTGGGCCGCGTCAAGGACCGGTGAGGCACCGGGGGAGGCCCGGCCGGCGAACTTCCCGGAGGAGGCGGGCGGCAAGGGCCGGGAACCGGGAGCCAAAATTTCCAGAGCTCTATGTGTCTGGCATCGCGGCACTGAGGAGGCTGAGGCCGACGGACTAGGAGTTAGGAGTACAGCCTGGGCTGTATGAGAGTGTCTGACTGTTCAAACGGGGCCAGCTGTCCCGCAAGGCCTGGTCCCCTGGTACTGCCCCCCCAGGGGGCTCTAGAGTTTTGCGCCCGTCCGAGGATCGGAGGAGGTGTGAAGAGAAGAGCATGTCCCAGGGGCTGCTGGGTAGGAGCCCACCGGTAGGTGCACAGCGCACCCGAGGACCGCGATGTCAGAACCCGAGTAGTCAGAGCTGTGGCAACCATTTTGGGCCACAAGGAAGTCCTACTGAAGGAGCCACAAAACTGGCATTGTTTTTGGCCTGGAAGGCACTGTGTAGCCAGGATATCCTTCAACTTCTGATCCCCTGGAGTGCTGTGATGATGGTGTGCTAGGTATAGAACCCTGGCTCAAGGCATGCTGTGGGCTTGGGGTACTTTACCAATGCTCTGGAGATGGCTTTGTGGGTAAGGGCACTCACTTGCTATTAAGAATGGGAGGCAGAGGCAGGAGGATCTCTGTGAGTTCCAGGACAGCCAGGACTACACAGAGAAACCCTGTCTTCTCGATAAACAAAGCAAGACAAAAAGAAAGATAAAGAATTTTATCCTGTGGGGTAGAAGTGAACCAACTCTTACAAGCTGTACCCCAACTTACATGTGGGCATTTGAGCACACATACAAGCACGCAAATAAAGAGGCAGTAGAGGAGGGGACATAGGGAGCCTCGGGGTTCCAGAGCAGGTAGGCAGAGCTCCTCTACCCCAGTAGTAACTACCTCCTTTGGTCCCCTCACCAGGGAGATTTCCGCCCTCCAGGAGCAGCTGCTGAGCTCCGAGGCCAATGTCCGCAGTCTGCAGGCTGCAGTGGACCAGAGGGACCAGGTGATCCAGCAGCTGCAGCCCCAGGCTGACCTGCTGCAGGACATCGCTCGCCGTCGACCGCCCCTGGCTGCACTGCTGGCCGCCCTGGAGGAAGCTGAGCGACTGGGCCCCTCGCCAGCCAGCAGCCAGGGTCAGCTGCTTCCCGATGGGCCCGGCCCGCCCCTGGGCAACAGCACTGGGAAGGGCCAGGATGACCTGCAGCCTGCCGTCTTTGGGACCACGGTGTGAGCTGCCCTGGCGGATCAGATCTCAGAATGTGTGGCCAAGGCTCAGAGCCCCGGATGTCACCAGTGTCCCTGAGAGGTCCTGGGATAGTATTGGGATCTCATAAACATCAGAACAAGTGAAAGGCCAAGATCCCATTTAAAACAGTCACACACACACACACACACACACATCTGCTACAGTCAGTTGATTTTAAATAATTTCAAAAATAAACAAAGGCTGAGGCAGTGGTTCGGTGGAGCCCCCGCCCAGCAGCACAGACATGCTGGCAAACTGACAGACGGACAGGACACCCGCCATCTCAGCACCAGTGAAGTAATGGCAGTTTGACTCCAAAGCTGTGCTGTTTCCTGTTGGACACAGGGTTCTACACAATGCAGGCTGGCCTCTAACTTGCTGTCTCAGGATGATGACCTTGAGCTCTGACAGGCACCCAACACCAGGCCCTATCTTGGGTTTTTTGTTGTTTTGCTGTGAGATGGGGTCTTCCTCCACAGCCCAGAGTTCTCTGGAACCCACAGCCCTCACAAGTGCTTTGAATACAAGTGTAAGCACATGCCCATCACCACTCACCCCGAGGCAGAATCTTCTCTTTATTTCATGCTCTGTTGCTTCTGTGTAAGAAGACCAATCATGAATCCAGGATCCATTTCCCTTGCCTCCATCCTTCCCTCTGACACCACAGTCTAAGCCTCAGCCTTCCCCCATGACACTCAGGTTTCTCTCCAATGTCCCCTTTCAGAGGGGCCTTCTGACCATCGTCCCTGTGGTAATTACTACAGCCTGGTTGCTGCCCTCCACTGTGATTGCTTCTTTTGCTTTTTTTGTGTAGCCCAGGCTGGCCTCTGCCTTTGAACTTCTGTCTTCACCAGTGCCTGCCACAGCTAATAAGGCACCCAACAGCCAGGAGCCTCCAGGACATCTGATGAGCCCTTGCCCTGTTCCAGGGGCAATGGTGTTTTTGTACCAAGTCTCCTTTTGATACCCCAAGAGGATCTATTTTGTAACTCTAGTTTCGGTGCTGTCCAGGGCCTGTGATGGTGAGGGTGTATTGTCTTTGTCAGAGCAGCAGAAGAGTTCTCACACGCCCCTGCACCCAGCATGCAACCAGTGGTTGGTCTTTTGGGTTTCATGGTCCCCGTGCTCAGGGAATTGTCCTGGAGCAGCCACCAAGTGTGTGGGGGGGAGGGAGATAGGGGCTGCTCCATCCAGCTGGTCTCTGAATTCTGCATGGTGCTGACTTCCTGCCTGGGACCCTCAGCAGAGGAAACAAACGGGAGAAGGGAGTTGTTTGTACAGGGGAGACGCACCAGAATAAACCAGTTATTTCTAAGCCTGGGCTGTCCTTCCTGTTGTAGGACAGTGCAGGTCTCCTTGGCTGGCTACACATCTGAAGGGGTTGGAGTCAGGAGTCCTGCAACTGCACAGGCTGTGACAGCTGAGGAAACTCAGACCAAAGGGAAGGGAAACTGCTCTGTGTACAAAACCAAAGCAACTTTGAATTTAGGGGACAAGGGTTTATTGGTTTTATTACCCAAGCCCCACCTTCCACTCCCCTGCTGGGGTATTCTAGGTAGAGGCTCCACCCGTGACCACACGCCCAGCTCCTCTCTGGGGGACTCCAGGCAGGGGTTGGGGGGAGTGTTTGTAATGCAGGCTTGCATTTTTTTTTAAATTAAGGTCCCCATGCTCCCAATTTACTCAGGAGATCTTGTCTTTTTCTACTTCCCATGTAGATTAGATCTAGGTCTCTCTTAGGGTCCTCATTGTTGTCTGGGTTCTCTGGGATTGTGATCTGTGGCCAGCCTTGCATCTTGAGACTCAGAATTGCTTGGGCTGTAGCTCAGTGGCAGGGCTTATTTGCCATGGGTTGGGACCTCGGTTTCTTTCTTTAAAATATTTATTATGTATACAATATTCTGTCTATATGTATGCCTGAAGGCCAGAAGAGGGTACCAGACCTCATTACAGATGGTTGTGAGCCACCATGTAGTTGCTGGGAATTGAACTCAGGACCTCTGAAAGAGCAGGCAATGCTCTTAACTACTAAGCCATCTCTCCAGCCCGGGACCTTGGTTTCTATCCCAGCACTGTGAAAAGGAACGCTCCCGGCAATTCTTAATTATATTTTACATTTCTCTATAGAAAAGCAATGGTGCCTGAGGGGTGACTTAGCAACATTTGCTTGGCATGCCAAGGCTCTGGGTTCCATCCCCAGCATCAAAACCTGAAAACAATGTGCTAGTTTTCTGATACTCGCCAATGTTTGGAGTACAAGAGGCCAGCCATTTGGGTAGCAAAATGTCACTTCAGTTTCTCATTAATTGAATCACGACACTGGTTGGCTTGCAAACTCATGGACAATGTTTCTTTTGATTTTGAGGCAGTCTCACATAGCCTGGAACTCCTGTCCCTCCATCTCTCCTGCATGCTGATTATACCTGTGTACCACCAGGCCCATTTTTGTTTTTTGTTTTTTTTTTTTTTAAGACAAAGGTTTCAGTCAGTAGCCCAACCTGGTTTCAGACTTTTAGCTATGTCCCCCTCAAGTCTCCCAAATAGCTGGGGTACCCCTGAAGTCCAGAGTGAGACAGCTTGTGCTCCCCAAGTCTCCAGCCAGGCTTGAAGCTACTGTGGCCCCAGGGGTGGGCAGGGGTCTGGGAGTCACAGTGTCTGCCCTTTTTGGCAGGCTAATGTGCTTGCTGCAGAAAGAGTTACAGTCGGGCCCCTCCCTGTCCCCAGAGCCATCTATATTGCCTAGCAACAGCTGTGCCAGGCAGGACGCAAACAGACCTCCCCGGAGCTCCACCAGCTAGACTCTGACACAGGCAAGCCAGGTGAGTGGTTGGGGTGTTCTTGGGCTGTGTGTTATCAGCAGCTCTGTGTCAGGCCAGCCGAGTACAGAAACCCATTGCAAGTTCTGTCTCCACAGTGTTCATTTGCGCTCACAATGGACACTGTGAATGCCACCATAGAAAGGCTGAGAGCCCAGTGTCTATCCCGAGGGGCCTCGGGCATCCAGGGCCTGGCCAGGTGAGCCCTCATCCCTGGTACTCACAGCACCTTCTGGCCCGGCAGTTCCCATCAATGGAATCCCATCATGACATCTTGCTCCCCAGGTTTTTCCGCCGCCTGGACAAGGATGGCAGCCGGTCCCTGGATGCAGAGGAGCTGAGGCAGGGCCTGGGACAGCTGGGGCTAGATGTGGGGGAGGCGGAGGCAGAGGCACTGTGCAAGCACTGGGACCGCGATGGCAGTGGGACACTGGACCTGGAGGAGTTCCTGCGGGCATTACGGGTGAGGCTGGCCTCAGAGACTGAGAGGGGGGCTGGTGAGGGTGGCCAGCCCCAGCACTCCTCAGTCACTGTCCCCTTCTACAGCCCCCCATGTCCCAGGCCCGAGAAGCTGTCATTGCAGCCGCCTTTGCCAAGCTGGACCAGACAGGGGATGGTGTGGTAACTGTGGATCACCTGCGAGGGGTGTACACTGGCTGCGCTCACCCCAAGGTGTGCAGTGGAGAGTGGACGGAGGATGAGGCCCTCCATCAATTCCTCGACAATTTTGACACATTTGAGAAGGATGGGCAGGTGTGTTCACCTGGTACCTCCCACAGGGGCAGCTTCCCTGGCCTGGGTCCCACTCATAGCCTTCCCCCCTCATAGCCTGTCGTCATCCTCCCCATAGGTCACACTGGCCGAGTTCCAAGACTACTACAGGGGACTCAGCGCTTCAGTGGACACAGATTCAGAGTTCGTGGCCATGGTGAGCAATGCCTGGCGCCTCTGATGTTGTAGCCCTCAGCTGCCTGACAACTGCCCTTAGCCTAGTCCCCTGACCCATCTACTACTCTGTTACCACTGTCCTGGGGCCCCAACTAGACACAGGGAGGCTGTAAGAACCGGCTGGACCAGATCTCTGGCAGGGCCACCCACAGGCCTGGCTGGAGTGAGCACTGACCCCATCAGGGGCCCCCATGGCCACACCCAGCTTGTCTGGCTGCCAGGTGCACAGGAGGACGGGATTTTAGTTAAAAGTTTTAATGCAGTTCTCAAATACATTTCATATGACAATCTTACATAAATGTTCCAAAACACATGGGCGACGTCTGGAGTCACTTGTCACTGACTGGCTAAGGCTGGAAGCAGTGTGACCCATCTGCCAGGCAGCCTCTGGTATCCTTGCTGGCTCCCCGGGTATGGCCCAGCCAGAGATGGAACCACAGTCTATGGGTGGGGGTGTCACCTTCTGCCCGAGGACAGCCCCTTTGCCTTTCAGGGGCCCTAGATGGTCAATCCCCTCAGGGCCATGCTGCTTAGGGAGGCCCAGGTGGTGCAGGTGAACAAGAGCACAGGAACCCTCCTGGGCCAGCGTTGTCCAGACAGGCGTTCTCAGGCCCAAACCTAGGGAGTCGCTGTGGGGGCCGGACGCTTCCCACGGGGACATCAAGTCAGCTCAGCCAAAGAGCAGCTTCACCCAGGTCCTCGAAAGCCAAGCCATCAGAAATGAAAGAGGCATCAGCCATGGGAACCTGGCAGAGTGGGAAGCCGAGCAGACAGCAGGTTGCTCTCAACAGAACGCTGAGCTCAGAGTTTGAACTGTTGCTGCCGCCCAGGGAGGGAGAGCTGGTCACCACGAGGCTGGGTGACCAGGCCAGGTCTGAGAGCCAGCAGAAGCTGTGACAAGTGTCAATGTGCCTTTTCGATCGGAGGAGGGCAGGGAACGTTCTTTCTGCTCATCAATATGATGAGGTTTGAGTCCCAAGCCGCATCCTGGCATCCCCGTCTGCTGCAGAGGGGACACGCGGATCCAGCCTG
This sequence comes from Ondatra zibethicus, assembly GCA_004026605.1. Taxonomy (NCBI): domain Eukaryota; kingdom Metazoa; phylum Chordata; class Mammalia; order Rodentia; family Cricetidae; genus Ondatra; species Ondatra zibethicus. The sequence goes on along the minus strand of PVIU01006174.1, from coordinate 78,227 downwards.
CGGCCACCCCGGCAATAGACACCACCATGACGCGGCCTGCAGGGAGGGACGGGCAGCGGACAGACGACAAAGCAGCAGCCTGGCGCAGTGGCTCCGCTGCTATGTGCTCCCAGGAGTCTGGCCATCTCCTTCATCACCTGCGCCTGTGGGAAGAGTGGGTCCCTCAGCCACAGCACACAGCCACTGTGACCAGCTAGAGTCCCTCCCACAGGCCCCATGTTGCTCACTGGCTCCTGAGGGAGTGACCCCTGAGGGAGTTAGCACCGCATCCTCATCACTGTCTTCCTCCTCGGTGGCCCGGGTGGCCCCCGGCTCAGGTGCGGGAGCCTTGGCCTCCTGTTCCTGCTCAGCCCGGCTACGCAGTGCCAGGATGCGGTGGTGCAGGGCTGCATACAGCTGGCCAGTGTCCTTGGAGCTGGCCTGGGGAGACAGTGTGTGAGGTGGTAGCGTGTAGCTGGCAGCCAGGCTGGGCAGCATCCACACATGTAGACCCTGGCTTGCCACTGGGCCACACTGGCCTGGTCAGCTGACTTCTCTGACAAGGGACTACCACCACCCCAGGTGCTGGAAGGCCCCTGGAGAGTCAGGCTGGACAATGAGGTCAGAGTGGGGTCTGTCATCCCTCCACATGTGATGTGTAGTAGAGGGGACAGCATAGTGTGCACACAGCTATCAGAAATTGCCCAGGGAGGTTTGTGTCCTTGCTTCGTGACATTAGGACAGTGACCAGCACTAAGCCAGTGTTCCAAGCCAGCCTTCCCCTGAGCTCACCGAGATCAGAAAGACCTTGACGCCCTGGTCCTCAGCGTCCGTGGCTGTGATGCGGATGCTCTTTTCGCTGGCCTTGTCCATCTGCATCTGTGCCCACAGCTTTGTGTTCAGGATGAGCCGCAGGCTGCCCTGGGTCCGCATCACTGCAGCAAGGAGGCCACTTAGCTACACGCATGCCCCAACCTGCAGCCCACATCCAGAAGACCAGGGGAGCCATGCCCTTGCAGGGAGGGGGCAGGCATGTTCTCACAGAGCCCTCCTGAGATGGAGACCACCTGCTCCCACCTGAAGCCCAAGCCCAAGCCCACCATGTGTGTGGATCCCAGCTCTCTCCACCCAATCAGGCCTGAGTCCCATCCCCCCCCCCCCCCCCCCCCCCCCCCCCCCCCCCCCCCCCCCAGGCCAGGAGCTCATCTGAAGCTCCAGAAATAAGCATCATACAGGTAGTTCCTGGCTTGCTACCTGTTATGGGGAAAAAAAAAACTAGGGCTGGAGATGGCTCGGTAGTTAAGAGTACTGACTGTGTTGGGTGTCGGTGGCGCACGCCTTTAATCCCAGCACTCGGGAGGCAGAGGCAGGCGGATCCCTGTGAGTTAGAGGCCAGCCTGAGCTACAAGAGCTAGTTCCAGGACAGGCTCCAAAGCTACAGAGAAACCCTGTTTCAGGAAAAGAAAAAAAGAGAGAGAGAGAGAGAGAAAATAGCACTGAGCACCAAGTGCTCTCCCATAGAACCAGGGCTCAATTCCCAGCACCCACATGGCGGCTCACAACTGTCTGTAGTTCCAGTTCCAGGGGACCCAACACCCATGGCAAAACACCAATGCACATAAAATAAATTTTAAAAACAAACACAAAACAACAACAAGCCCCCAACTACCCCATATGCACAGGGTCACAGGTCACAGACTGTCACTGCCTAGAGCAGTACTATAAATGTTTCCACCAACTTTTGTGGGTTTTTTTGAGGTAGGACATCAGTGGCCTGGGCTTGGACTTGAACTCATAGCAGTCCTCCTGCCTCAGCTCCCAATTCTGGGCTTAAGTTGACTTTTCAAGGGAATGTAACCAAATGGGAAGGGCTCACAGTGGATCCCAGGTCAGCCTGGGCTACAGAGAGACCATTTTGACAAGGCCCCAACAGGAGGAGGGCAGCTCCGACACTGGAGCAGTGCCCACTGCTCCGAGGACTCACAGCCTAGCCTGGTGCTCTGGTTGTGCTGAGGTGGGCTGCACAGTGAGGCCCAGGCGGACACGCTCCTGTCCCCACCTTGCTTCCGAGCTGTACTTGTTTCCACTAAGGATGCTTGAGCAGAGAGTGAGTGTGCAGAAGCAGCAGGGCCCGGACACGTAGCCCTGCTCACAGCCATGCCCCGTCCCAGCTGTGGCACCCACACTTCTGGTTTGGTGTGACCCTGGGCCACCTCTAGGAGGGTCTACCCTTCCCCAGTGCTCACCCAGCCGGGACTGTAACGTGCCGTCGTCAGTTGATGCCATGTCATTGAGCCTCAGAAGTCCCCGGCCACGCTCCACCCATGACTGTGAGGTCTTGTCAAACACAAACAGCTTACACTGGATCTGTAACACATGGGGTCAGTGAGCAGGGTACCCACCCTCAGTACACCACCAAACTCAGGCTCCACTTTAAATCAAGAGCTGCCAGTGATGCTGGGTATCTCATTACCCCACCTGGCTACCAGTCCACAGCTATGGTCAGGACGCTGTCAGCCAGCACCCAGCTTTGTTCTTTATCCACAATCATCTTTTTATGTGTTTCGGTTTCTGTGGTGCTGGGAATGGAAGCCAAGCTCCTGCAAGCTAGGCTCTACTACAGAGCCATGTACTCTGCCCAAATGCATAAGCAAGGAGAACTCTGGCAACCCAAACACACAGAGATGCCACCTCGCTCCCACAGGGAAGGCGCTGGGTGTTGTTATGAGTTGCCTGGCTGCAGGGACATCCTACAGTGCTTGGGAAGACAACAGCATGGCAGTCCCTTCCACTGTCAACCCAGAAAGCAAGTAAATGTCCTTACAGACATGCATGTGTCACACAGCCTGTGAGAGTCCAGAAGCAGAAAGAGCCAAGTACTAGTTCACGGGCACCATGCAGTCCCTTGAGTGTTACCCAGCCAGGGACAGAAACAACCGACCTAAGGATACCAAACTCAGTGACAAAACCAGGACAAAATTCCGCACATCAGAGAATCCCAGTAGTGTTCAGAACCGGGAAACCCAGAGGCAAGGGGAAGGCTTGCAGGTGCTAGGGTGCTAGCTCACAGGACGGGGCTCAAATTGTGACAATGGCTGTGCAACTCATTTAGTTGAAAACGTTCCTGACTGTCCTGGAACTCTCTCAGTAGCCCAAGGTAGCCTTGAACTCACAGCCGTCTCCCTGCCTCTGCCTCCCAAGTGCTGGGATTGAAGGTGTGGGCCAGCACGCCCAGATTCACTCGCTGTTCTGGAAGACAGGTCTCGCTATGCAGCCCACTCCTGGCCGCCCTGCTCAGCACGCTTGCTCTCACCTGCAGCACATTACTTTCTGCCTCCTCCCCTGTGATGACCTCCACCTTCTCCAGCAAACACGTCCACGCTGTGGCCTTAGTGTAGGCAGCGGCTGACTCGGCCAGTGACTCTGCATGGAGAGGACCCAAAACCACAACCGAGTCAGCAGGCCTGGGACTCCTGGGGACCCGAGGAGCCCTGTCCTGGTCAGCAGAGCATGGCCACCCGCCATCCATCCCGGGCACTTCAAGCCGACCTCTCACATCTATTGGGGCCACAGCTGTCCCTGCCTAGTGGTCGGGAGTCTCCTGAGGTGTGTGCAGAACTGTGCCCTACCTTTCTTGGGGGCAGCCTCCTGGGACGATGGCTCAGACCCTGACTGGACATGCGTAGTCTCCCTGCTGGCATCTGAGTTGGCTTCATTCAGCTTGGGGGGGCTCTGAGGAAACAAGCGTGCCAGGGCGGAGCTGCTGTGTGTGCTGAGGACAGAGTGAGAGGCCCAGCAGGGACGGCTGCTCAGCACTTCCCGGAGGCCTGACACCTGAGCACCCTGCAGGGGCTGTCCTCAACAGCCATTCCTAGTCAGGCCCTCCTTTCAGGACCACATGCTGTGGCAGACCAACAGGAATAAGCTGCAGCATGGCGACCGTACCAGGTACCAGGGGCATGACCAGAGTCTGTGGACGCCATGGTGGGGCTGGACGCACACCCAGAAGGAGAAAATGGCCGAGGAGTGGATGATCGCTAGACTCTGCGTCCTGGGCTACAAGTGTTTAGAAAGCAGGGAATATGCATGCGCCTGCTATCCTGGCTGCCCGTCCTGCAGAAGTGGCAGGCATGGCTGATTCTGTGAACAGGGACACAGGCCACCTGTCTCAGTGGTGTAGCTTTGGGACCAGCTGTGGTGCTGGCCACAGGGATGCCTGTGTCAGTGAAGAGTAGAGACCGGGTGAAGCCGGCCCCTAGCAGCCTCTCGGGGGCAACAGAAGCCTGTAGCGAATGTGAGCTGGAGCTGGTCTTTCTCATTCCTGTGCCTGAGAACCCTGTCCTGACTGTACAGGAGACAGCATGACAGCCACACGCTGTGAGCCCCAAGTAGATAACAGTGCCAGCCAGGGCCACTCACCAAGACGCGCTCGCTCATGTTCTGGCCAAACACAAACTTGTTGGAGGTGTCAGTACTGTGGGCTGAGCTGTCTGCGCTGGAGAGGAGTGGCACCGTCAGTGTGGCACCACAGGCACACACAAAAGCCTGTCCCCCCCCCCCCCCACCTCACCTCCGGCCCACAGCCTGACGCACAGGCTAGCTGGACCTCTCTTCTCGAGATGGAGTCCTGGTGGCATGTGCACACCACAGCGCACTCACCTAGAGCTGATGTATTGCAGAAAGTAGTTGGTTGCAGTAGGTGTTTCTGAGCTGGGATGCACAGTGCTGTCTATATCCGCTACAGCGGCATTCTCATTCATTAACTGCAGAGAGAGGGAAGCGGCTGCTCACGTGGCCCTGTCTGACAAGTCCTGTTGTGAGGATGCACTGAGCACAAGGTACATCTGCCACCAACATGGCCACACCTGACACAGTGGTGAAGACACAAAGACAAGATGGGTGTGGTGGTACACGCCTTTAATCTCAGCACTGGGTGGGAGAGGCAGGAGAATCCAGAGTTTAGGTCAGCCTGGGCTACACGGTGAGATCTTGTCTGGTGTGGACCGACACACCTGTCATGTCAACATTGTAGAAGGCTGAGGCTCAAGGCTGATCTGGGCTGCACTCAAAATAAGCAGGAGAGAAAAACCTGCAGAGAGGATCATAAAGCTTTAGGAGCTTTTCTATCTTGTTAGAAAACTGGCACACGGCACAGCCAGTCACATAATGGGGGCATGGTACTGTGTGTGACAACCACAGTTTCTCCGTGGTTCTGTTAAAACCCATGATGTAGGTGTCACTCCTGAATGACCAAGGAGGTGGCACTACATTAGAAGATACTGTGATCCTGGCTCATGGCTGTGCCTAATGGCACTGGAGGGTGAGTGCAGAGCCCACACAAGCCTTCCGCCTGAGAATGCCAGCTGGCCCAACCACAGAGCCTGAGGTCCTGTGGCTGAGCATGGTGGGTGCCCAGCCCCAAGAAGGAGGTGCCCACCAGATGGCAGGGGACAGGAGAAGGCGCACTGGAGTCTTCTGCATGGGGGAGTGTTTCAATGTGGTGACAAGGTCTTGCTGTGCACCCCAGGCCAAAACACTTTCTGAGGGGCATCCTGGGTTTGTGGGTACTGAGCACTGCCCCAGTCCTCCCACTCTCATGCCTGGAGTGCCCCAGACCCTATGCTCCGGCACCGCAGGCATCAGCCTCACCGCTCTGCTGAGGAGTCTATGGTGGCTCCAGTGGGCCCAGCTCACACAAGCCAGGCTGGCTAGCGTACAACTGCCATCCCAGCAATCAGGAGGCTGCGGCTGGAGGATCAGGAATCCAGGGTCATCCATAGCCACACAGTGCGTTCAAGACCAGCCTGGGCTACATGAGACCTTATCTCAAATCAAACCCATGCCAAATCAATCACGCAACCAGTATTTTAGTGTAGCTCTTGGAAAGATGACCTGAGATAGCCCGAAATCCTAGGACTTGAGGTTAGCCCGGGCCACATGAAATACTACCTCAGAGTGGGGAGGGATTCTCAGTGGAACAGTGCCCTGGGCAATGGATATCTGGGTAGATGTGTGGCTGCCACGGGTACCCCAGGCCACTCTCCTTAAGGACTGGTTGCTGGAATTCCACTGCCCCACATCCACCCAGCAAATACCTTCACTCTGTCTCTCAAGTTCTGTCCAAACACAAAGGCCTGTGGGGCCACCTGCTCCTCTTCACAGTGCCCCTCCTCTGAGGTGCCATGTGGGATTTTCTGAAGCACTTTCTCCTACAGGGAATAAAAAAAGAACCCAATCATACTTAGAAGCGATGGCAATAGAATGTCCAGGAGCCTGAAGTCAGCCAGGCACGCACATGGCTGGCAGCTATGATAGATCTCCTGGGGTGAGGAGCATTAGAGAAAGCCCTGAAGCCTGGCAGCTGGCCAACACCAGCAGTTTCCTGCCTCAGTGGAGCTGACAGAGGGTAGACATGGGGAGCTCAAGACCCAAGGGCACCCTCTGAGCAGCAGACTGGCTTCTGTTCCTAGGTAGTCTGCCTGGGGCTCAGAAGGCACATCTAAGAACCTGTTCTTAGGGACTCTGCTCAGGAATGAGGACACTGGCTGTCAGCAGGGCCAGACACGTCACGATACCCTGGTGCCAACAAAGCCAGAATCAGAATCAAGGGTCCCGATGTACACTAGAAATGGCACAGCAGCTACCAAGAGACAGACCAAATGAGCCCCCGTCAGTAGTGAGAGGAAATGGTGTAGTGTGGGACACAGATGTGAGATTCCACGGTGCACAGAGCCAGTGGCTGCGGACCTCATATGGCAGGCCACGCTCACTTCCAACACAGCTTCTTGGACTGTTTTACACCAACTTATGTTTTTGTTTTTTCCAAGTTACATTTTTTTTTTTTTTTTTTTTGGTTTTTTGAGACAGGGTTTCTCTGTGGCTTTGGAGCCTGTCCTGGAACTAGCTCTTGTAGACCAGGCTGGTCTCGAACTCACAGAGATCTGCCTGCCTCTGCCTCCTGAGTGCTGGGATTAAAGGCGTAAGCCACCACCACCCGGCCCAAATTACATTTCTTTGACTATATGTGTGTGTATGCGTGTGCGTGCACACCGAAACCAGAGGGTAACTCCCTGGACTGGTTGTTCTCTTTCACCACTGGGCTTCAACTCAGGTCATCAGGCTTGCAACAAGCAGGTTTAATCCATTAAGTCCTATCACTGGTCCCTCTAAATGCTGTTTTGCAAGTGTGACTCCCTGAGTTCAGGGACTTGCTCACCCACGTGGCCTAGGAGACCTCTGGGCTGACGCCCTGGCTGCACATGGGTGAGTGGGGGTGCTCTGCAGTTCCTGGAGCCCCACCATCCCTGTGGCAGCAGCCCTCGGTGGTGGGAAGGGTGGCACAGCGCTAACTGCACTCTCTGCGAAGACTCTCAAGAGAACAATAGCCCCCCTGGCTTGACACTATACATCTGGTTCCATTCTCGCTCTGCCATGGGTCCTACGCTTACACAGGGAGTGTGGCTTGTATGCATAGTCCTCCATATCCCTATTGGGCACTGTCCCAGGTCTGTTGTCACTTTACCAAGGTTTCTACCCGCATCGAGGAATCCCAGTCTCAGGGTTCACAGAGTCAAGAAGCCCTCCTGTCTGACATGTGTGTCATTACATGGCTCTGAATCCTGGCCAGTGCTTCAGCAGAGGCTGAATTTCACTCCCTAGCCATTGGGCTCAGCATCCCTGATCAGCAGCTAGTGACTGTGTCACAAGCCAGGAATGGTTGTGAAGGTAAGGGTCCTGCCTGCTCTCATCACATCAGAGACGATAAGCATGGTGATCCTGTCCATCCCAGGACACCAGGAATGTGGAGCCTTGGGGTGGAAGCTGGGTGCCACAGGGACAGACCCAGAGTCAGATCAGTGTTAGGCACTGAGCACCCAGCCTGCTGGAGAGGTGGACCAGCAAGTCCTCCGCTGAGGGATGGGAGGGGCGTGCACTATGGAGGATAGGCTGGGCACTGGAGAGGGTGACTCAAGTGGATCCCTGGGTTGGTGGAGCTGGATGCTGGCACAGCCTGGATGGAACAGTGCACCTGATTTCCCTCCTGCGTCTCAGCCACACTCAGAAGAAGCAGGCTAGGAGCCATTCACGCCCCCCTCGGGGTGGGAGCAGGATGAGTATGTCCCCACATGGCCTTAAGACTCGTGCTTCCCTGAGCATTTTCCTGGTGGGAGCAGACAGTGGCTTCGACTGTGACTCCACATGGATGAATTCAAGAGCAGAGCAGGCAGCCTGAGAAGCAGGTGGGGCAGGGGTGGTGGTGGCTGCAGGGCCCTCTCCTCTCACCCCAGCGCCACTGTATGTGCACCCGAGGGCCCATCTGTGACTGGGAGTGGGGTAAGGGGGAGATGACACATGTGGGACCTTGTGTTGGAGACACACTGTGGTGGGGATACAGCCACAAAAGTCACTCCTGGGCTCTCAGGTAGCGGGGCCCATCCTGACAGACTGACAGCCATCAACCAATGCAGGGTGTCCAGTGGCTACACTCAGTCCCTGGTGTGGTGTGAAAGGACCTTTAGCAGGGGCCCTGTGGAAGTGAGTAGGTCACAGGAGCACCATCCCCGCAAAGGACTGAGCCCCCTTGGCTCTCTGCTGTCCTCTCCATTCATGTCTATCCCACAGAGCACTCCCAGGGAAGTTGTGGAGTGGGGGGCAGCCCCATGCTGTGAGCCTCTGCACACCCCTGCCTGGGTGTGGTGTGCCACTGTGGAAAGAGAGTGGCACAGGTGCACTGTGCACAGAGGACACTGAGCAAGCCCAGGCAGGCCGAGAGTGCTAGGAACCACTGAAGGAGGATAGGCTTGAAGAACCTGAGCAGGAATCACATCAGGGCCTGGTGCTGCAGCCCACTCCAGCCATCCCATGATCCACCAACCTCAAGTGTGTTTGTCCCCTCGGCAGACTCGGAGGGACTCTTCTGTGTGAGGTTTTCTGGTGATGCAGACGTGGCTGGTCCTGTGCAGTCTGCTGGCATGCTGACCCCATTGGTGCCACTACTGGGGACTGCAAAAGGGGGAGAGTTGACAGGTGGCACATGTATGAATCCCCTCCTCAGCCCTCTGGCAGCTGGCCAAGCTGCTGGGCTCTGTCTAGGCCTCCTTTGTAAAGAGGCTTCTAAAGTCCATTCATCTTAGGCAGGGCTTGGTGGTAAGTGCTTTTAATCCCACCACCTGGGAGGCAGAGCTATGAGTTCAAGGACAGAACAACATGGAAAATTCTATGTCAATCAGGGCTACATTAAAAAAAAAAATCATGCATTCTTAGACTAAAAACAAAACATGCCCAAAGCTCCCATATGAGGGGCTGCTGTCTTTATTCTGGACACACTACACCGGCAGGCGGCACACACGGGGCTGGGTTTTATCCTCAGCACTACTCCCCTCACCAAACAAGACACAAACAAGAACTGGCTTCCAGAGTGCACAGAACTCCCAGAAAATGATGAGCAAAAGAAAACCTAGCAAAGACAGGTCCTGTGCAACTGGAGGAAAGCCATCTGTGCATGCGCACACTCACAAAGCCAGAAGGGAGCTGGCACAGTGGTGCATGCCTACTACCCCATGCTTGAGAATTCCAGGCTACAGAGTGAGTTCAGGAGCAGACGGGCTACACACTGAGATCCCGAGTCACAAAAGTCCAACTAAACAAAGACAAAATGGCAATCACCCTGACATGCTGGGCCATCATGCTGGCCCCCAAATCAGGACGAAACAAGACAAGAATCTTCTAGTGTGCCATGGCCTTGTCAATCTGGCTGACTCTGAGCACTGGAGTCAGCATGAGTCAGGTCCTGGGTCACTGCTGAGCTCTGAACGACAAGACCAGAACCCAGCGAGCCCCAGGTGGCTTGGAAACTGCTCTGCAAGGGTGGCAGAGCACGGCTTGGGAGGTTGACAAGAGAGGTGGGCAGCATTCCATTCCTCTACTGGGGCTCCCCAGAACGGAGCTGGCCCAAAGGAACCGCTCGCCTTTGTACTTCAGACTGTGACTTGGTCCCTTACCCGTCTGTGACAGCACCTTGGGCTGTGGGGCCTGCAGCACAGCTGGGCGGAGGACACCACGCTGCTGTTCCCTGGGCTTCTGGCTGGGCAGACCTGGAACACAGTGGATTCTAGGAACCCTGTCCCTGCTGCTCCAGGGCACATCAACTCTAATGGTCGTGCATGGGAGGCCACACTCAAAACCAACCCTTTCTCTATAGTGACAGTCACCTGCCACTGGGATCTGTGATGAGGCCCAGGTCACTGCTACACTCTGAGAGCTGACCCAGTGCAAGGGGAGATGGCCATAGCTGGTACAGGGTCACAGTGAGTTCCCAGGCAGGAGACACCCTGTCCCCGCAGGTCTGAGCAGCTTTTCACGGCTGTGACCGTGTCAGTGACGTCCCTGTACACAGACTGGAGCCTGCAGCAAGGATCCTGGGGCCAGGTAAAGGCCTGGCAACGTCACCTACCTGCACTGGGCGCCTGGCCATGGATGAGTGTTGGGGGCTTCAGCCGGAAGCTGCTGCTTTTCTCCTCTGCAAGCATAAGACACAGCTGAGCTCAGCCTATGCGGGGCAGGAGCACAGCAAAACAGGGAGCACAGTGGGTCTGAGACCCTGAGATGGTCTAGGCTGCATTGTGAAAGTAGGAGGCCCCGGGTCAGACATGTGGCTCTGCAGCAAGACCAGCCCAGGGGACCTGGAGGCTGAAGATGCTGAGGCAGGGTAACATATTCACTAGGCCCTGGCCCTTCCTCCTAGGGGAGGGAGTGATAGTGCTGTTGGGCAGGCCTCCAGGACATGCCTGGAGCTCAGTGCCAGCTGGTCAAACCTGACCCAGGACAGGGAGGTGTGGGAAGATGCACAGGTCACAGGCAGTCTTGGTGGCTCAGTCATCAGGCATGGGGAATGCAGACTCCACCCCTCCTCCCATACCCATGACCCTCCTGATGGAAGCAAACAATAAAATCCTTAGGAAAAGGTCAGAAGATAACCCTAAAACATCAGACTGGGGAGCTGGCTCAGTGGGTAGAGTGCCTGCTGTGCAAGCACAAGGACCTGAATTCAGATCCCCACACACCAGCAAAAGCACACACAGTCCAGGCAGAGATCTCTGGCCAGCGGGGCCAGCCCAGTCAGTGAGATCCTGCCTCAGAAAGTAAGATGTAGGGCAATAAACGATGACAGTGGTGTTGACAGGCACAGGTGAACACACCAGCACCCCTGCGACATATGTGCACCACACACACAGACAAGGAACCCGTCTAGGTCTTAGGTGAACAGAAGGTCCCACAGTGCAGGATTTGCGGACAGGAAATATTCAGAAGTGGTGAACTCAAAAATACGAAGGAGATTCATGATGCCTGCAGCTGAGAAGGGAGAACACACTAAGAGGGGACTGGAGCCAGGGCTCATGGGGATGGAGTTTATTTGGGGTTGACAGCTAGACACTGGGAACACTGACAGGAAACTGCCCACACAAAAAAGTCCAGGGGCTGCCTTGGGGACCACCCAGTCAGAGCAGCACTCAAGCCAAACATGAACTGTACGTGTGACAAAGGGGCCACTAGAGCCAGCCATGGAGCTGGGCAGGGATGCTTCCAGGGGATTAGTGCTGGGCCACACTTTTCAAATCAGAGACCAAATTCATAAATGGTGTAATTGGAACCCAAAGGCTAGCTTTGGGCACCTGTGTCCTGGCAATAGGTCTCTCAGGGTCCCGTTCCCTACAGAAGTAATCTCAACAGCTGGCATAGGGACTGCAACCACTCACCTGCACCAGCTTGGTGCACCAGCGTGGCCACTGTGCTAGCATACAGAGATTCATGCAGGGTACCACTACGACCAGATGGATAGACACTTGTCGACACTAAGTGAGCAGTGGAGGCTCAGAGTTCTATCCCCAGCCCCATCCACAGGGACACCCTGGGCTCTTCTCAGGTCCTCTGGAGACTCATTTTGCTAACAGTGTTGCTGTATGTGACCCACCCAGGACCTGGGAAACCCAGCTTTACCCCTCCCACACAGCTGACTATTGGATATATGCTACTTGAGAGGCAGGGGTGCTGGCTGATGGGGGAAACTGCTCACCCAAGGGAGATCCCTGCTTAATTGGGAATACACTAGGGACTGAGCCAGGCTGGCCAGAGACTGGCAAAGCTCCCAGAGCAGCAGCTGACATGGCTGGGGGCTGGGCAAGGATGCAGCTGGCTGGGATGGCATGATGTGAGGATGAAGGGCAGAACCGGGTTTCTTCCTCAGACTCACTGTGTAGCTCAGGATGGCCTTGAACTCCTGATCTTCCTGCCTCCACCTCCTAAGAGCAGGAGGCAGAGGCGGGCGGATCTTTGTGAGTTCGAGGCCAGCCTGGTCTACAAGAGTTAGTTCCAGGACAGGCTCCAAAGCCACAGAGAAACCCTTTCTCGAAAAACAAAACAAAAACAAACAAGCAAAAAAGAATGGATAGCAAATGTGCGTCTCCACGTCTGGCTGAAACCAGGCTTCTTCATGTCAGGAAAAAGGGTTAGCCTATCAGTGTGGGCTCCATATGCCCAGGAACAGGGCCAAGCAGGGTACTCTGAACACCAAGATTCTGGTTCTAGAGGCCAACATCCCAAACAGAGAAGCAAGGCAGATTCCAGGGCTGAGATGGAGTGGGGAGCAAAGTCCCTGGGAGGACCAAAAGTAAAGAGACTAGGAGTGCTCAGAATGCTGACACCCATGCACCAGACTCGTAACAGCCCAGAAGCCACCAGCTCAAGCAGATGATCCAGATTTATATCCGCCCTGCTCCAAGACCCAAGAACAGGGCAGGGAGGGAAGGCTCTGGGGGGGCTATCGGTGGGACAGAAGAGTGGGGTGAACGAGAGCTTCCTACACAGGACAGAGCATGACCATGCTGGGGAAGCACAGAGCCCTGACTGAAAGATGGACAGTAACACCAGAGAGAGTATGGAAACTGTGCCCAAGTCACTCTTGTGATTCCCCCAAAGACAGCCCTGGGTCTGAAGACTCTCCTATGAGGAATCTGAGTCACCAAGATGAGCTTGGGAGACAGCTCAGGGGAGGAGGAAGCCCTACCCTGCAAGTCTAAGGCCCTGAGTTTGCATCTTCAGCATTCACATACAAAGCCACACATGCACAAACACACAGAATCAAGGCAGGCCAGCCGACAAAGCTACAAATCCCCTTTGTGCTATCTCTACATACCCACAAACTGGCATGGGGCCTTCAAACCAAAGGGATGTACAGCTGTGAAGAGCCTGGGATGCCTGTTCTGCAGGGCAACCATGCTCCAGATGTGGGGTGAAGGCAAGAAGGAGGGGGCCTGGTTATCAGGAATCGGACTGCACCTCCTCACAGAGCAGAAGCAACACCTGCCACCCTGGGATGGACCACCAGGATGAGAACCAGAGGCAGCAGAGGTCAGGACCCTGTATGGTCTTGCTCTTCAGGGCAAAGCCAAGGATGCTCAGAGAGTCTGGCTTCTAGAAGAAAGGGAGGTCACAAATGGAAGTGGGGCCAATGCTCTTATAATGGCCGCCTGGCGTGTGGAGCGTCAGTGTTTATACTGCCTCTGTCAGCCTGACTTGGGAGATCGTTTATAGCCTAGGAAGTCTCAGGGCTGGTGTTACAGAGAAAAGACCAAAAAAGGCTGCCCTGTGTGCCCCTCAGCTGTGGCTAAAGGCAGTGCTTGGACTCAAGCCAGGTGCAGAGACACCTGGGGACACAATATCCAAAGAGCACAGCTGCCTGGTCCCTTTCTGATCTCACGCAGACCAAGCAGGCCAGAAAGGCCGGCGCTGAGAATTGAGAATGATCTTGAACACCTGGTCCCAAGTGCTGCACTGACTGGCGCTCACCGCCATGCCTGGTTTACACGTCCCTGGGATCCAAACCCAGGGCCTCCGGCACACTAGACAAGTGCACTACTCACCGAGCCTCAGCTTGGTTTTCTGTTGTTTTTTAAAACACCCACCCAGACCCAGTCTGCAACCCAACCCACGTACCTCAACAGCCCCCCATGGGCAGCCCTCCCCCACAACTCCAGCAGACTACATAGGTGCAAACCACACCAGCTGAAGAACAGATGAGTAAAGGCCAGTGTAACAATACATTCAACAACCAGAAAGAAGAGCAATAGGGTACCCAGAACCCAGTGATCCCACAACAGCAAGACCTGAACATTCCAATGCAGTTGAAACACAGGAAAATCTTAAAGAAGAAATGAAAGATTCCCTTAAAGAAATCAAGGAAAAGACAAACAAACAAACAAAATAGAAAAGAAAAACCAATAAATCCCTTAAAGAAAGCCAAGGAAAAAACAGTCAAACAGGTGAAGGAAAGAGTTCAAGACTTGAAAACTGAAATAGAAACCATAAAGAAAACACAAATGGAAAAAATTCTGGAAATGAAAAATCTGGGGACATGAACAGGAACTATAAATGCAAGCATCACCAACCGAATACAAGAGATGGAAGAGAGAATCTCAGTCGTTGAAGATAAGATAGAGGAAACAGATTCATCAGTCAAAGAAAATGTTAAATCCAGTAAACTAATAACACAAAACATCTAGGAAATCTGGGACACCATGAAAAAAAAACAAACCTAAGAATAATAGGGATAGAAGAAGGAGAATAATTCCAACTCAAAGGCATAGAAAACATTCAACAAAATCACAGAAGAAAAATTTTCCCAACCTAAAGAAGGAAATGCCTAAGAAGGTACAAGAATCTTACAGAACACCAAATAAGCTAGACCAAAAAAAGTTCCCTCGGCACATACTAATCAAAATACTAAACACAGAGATTAAAGAAAGAGTATTAAGAGCTGCAAAGGAAAAAAGTCAAGTAACATATAAAGGCAGAACTAACAGAATTACACCCAAATTCTCAATGGAGACTCTGAAAGCCAGAAGGTCCTAGACAGAAATTTTGCAGACACTAAAGGACCACGGATGCCAGCCCAGACTACTATACCCAGAAAAACTTTCAATCACCACAGACAGAGAAAACAAGATATTCCATGACAAAACCAGATTTAAATAATACCCACCCACAAATCCAGCCCTACAAAAAGAACTAGGAGAAAAATTTCAACCCAAGGAAGCTAGCTACATCCAAGAAAACACAAGCAATAGATAATCTCATACCAGAAAAACCCAAAGAAAGGAAACACACACTAGCAACAACAACAACAAAACCAAAAAATAACAAGAATTAACAATCACTGGTCATTAACATCTCTTAACATCAATGGATTCAATTCGCCAATAATAAGATACAGGCTAGCAGAATGGATACAAAAACTAGAAGAATGGATCTATCTTCAACTTCAAAGAGAGACATTACCTCAAAGTAAAGGGTTGGAAAAAGATTTTCCAATCAAATGGACATAAGAAGCTGGTGTAGCTACCTTAATATTTAACAAAATAGACTTCAAACTAAAATTAATCAAAAGAGATGGAGGACATTTCATATTCATCAAAGGAAAAACCCATCAAGATGAAGTCTCAATTCTGAACATCTATGACCTAAATACAAGGACATCCACATTAGTAAAAGAACAGTACTAAAGCTTAAACCACACATCAAACCCCACACATTAATAGTGGGAGACATCAACACCCCACTCTCACCAATGCACAGGTCTGCCAGACAGAAACTTAACAGAGAAATAAGAGAACTAACAGATAGATGTTATGACTCAAATGGACTTAACAGACATCAGAGAACATTTCATCCAAATACAAAAGAATATACCTTCATCTCAGAACCCCACGGAACCTTCTCTAAAACTGACTACATATTTGGTCACAAAGAAAACCTCAACAGACACAAAAAAACTGTAATAACCCCCTGTATCTGACCGCCATGGCTTAAAGTTAGAGTTCAACAACAACACAAACTACAAAAACCTTCAAACTCATGGAAACTGAGTTACCACTGGGTCAAGGAAGAAATAAGAAAGAAATTAAACATTCCTATAAGTCAATGGAAATGGATACACAAGATACCCGAAACGTATGGAATACCAGTGCTAAGAGGAAAATTCATAATACTAAGTGCCTACATTAAGAATTTGGAGAAGAGGGGCTGGAGAGATGGCTCAGTGGTTAAGAGCACTGGCTGCTCTTCCAAGAGGTCCTGAGTTCGATTCCCAGCAACCACATGGTGGCTCACATCCATCTGTAATGAGATCTGGCGCCCTCTTCTGGTGTGCAGGCATACATAGAGGCAGAATGTTGTATACATAATAAATTAAAAAAAAAAAAGAAAGAATTTGGAGAAGGGGCTGGAGAGATGGCTCAGAGGTTAAGAGCACTGGCTGCTCTTCCAGAGGTCCTAAGTTCGATTCCTAGCAACCACATGGTGGCTCACAGCCATCTATGATGAAATCTCGTGCCCTCTTCTGGAGTGCAGGCATACATGCAGGTAGAATGCTGTATACATAATAAGTAAATAAATAAATAAACTTTTAAAAAAATCCTTAAAAAAAAAAAAGAATTTGGAGAAGTCCCACACTAGCAACTTAATAGAAGCCTGAAAGTCCTAGAACAAAAAGAAGCAAATTCACCCAGGAAGAGTAGATGACAGGAAATAATCAAATCGAGGGCTAAAATCAATAAATTAGAAACAAAGAGAATACAAAGAATCAATGAAACAAAGAGAATACAAAGAATCAATGAAACAAAGACTTAGTTCTTCGTGAAAAATCAACAAGATAGACAAACTTTTATCCAAACTAACCAAAAGGCAGAGAGAGAATATCCAAATCAACAAAATCTGAACTGGAAAGGGGGACATAACAACAGACATGGAGGGAATATAGAGAATTATTAGGTCATACTTCAAAAACCTTACTCCACAAAATTAGAAAATCTGAAAGAAATGAACAATTTTCTGGATAGGTACACGACGTGCCAAAATTAAATCAAGACCAGATAAACAATTTAAATAGACCTATAACCCCTAAGGAAATAGAAACAGTCATTTAAGTCTCCCAACAAAAAAACAGCCCAGGGCCCGATGGTTTCATCCCAGAATTCTATCAGAATTTCAAAGAGCTAACACCAATACTCTTCAAATTTTTTCACACAATAGAAACAGAAAGGACATTGCCAAATTCTTTGCATGAGGCTACAGTTACCCTGATACCCAAACCACACAAAGGCATTACTAAGAAAGAGAATTATAGACCAATCTCACTCATGAACATTGATGTAAAAATACTCAATAAAATACTGGCAAATCAAATCCAAGAACACATCAGAACCATCATCCACCATGATCAAGTCAGCTTCATCCCAGAGATGCAAGGATGGTTCAACATATGAAAATCTGTCAATGTAATCCACCATCTAAACAAAGTGAAAAATAAAAAACCACATGATCATCTCATTAAATGCTGAAAAAGCCTTTGAAAAAATCCAATATCCCTTCACGATAAAGGTCTTGGAGAGGTCAGGGATACAAGGAACATACCTGAACATAATAAAGTCAATATACAGCAAGCTGACAGCCAACATCAAATTAAATTAAGAGACACTCAAAGCAATTCCACTAAAATCAGGAACAAGACAAGGCTGTCCACTCTCTCCATATCTATCCAATATAGTACTCAAAGTTCTGGCTGGAGCAATAAGGCAACAAAAGGAAATTAAGGGGATACGAATTGGAAAGGAAGAAGTCAAACTTTCACTATTTGCAGATGATATGATAGTACACATTAAGTGACCTGAAAAATTCTAACAGGGAACTCCTACAGCTGATAAACACCTTCGGTATTGTGACAGGATATAAGATCAACTAAAAAAAAAAAAAAAAAATCAGCCCTCCTATATACAAATGATAAAGAAGTTGAGAAAGAAGTCAGAGAAACATCACCTTTCATAACAGACACAAATAATATAAAATATCTTGGGGTAACACTAGTCAAAGAAGTTTGACAAGAACTTTAAGTCTTTGAAGAAAGAAACTGAAAAAGACATCAGAAAATGAAAAAATCTCCCATGCTCTTGGATAGGTATGATTAACATAGTAAAAATGGCCATCTTACCAAAAGCAATCTACAGATTCAGTGCAATCCCCATCAAAATTCCAAAACAATTTTTCAGACCTTGAAAAAACAATAATCAACTTCGTATGCAAAAACAAAAAACCCGGGGCAACCAAAATAATCCTGTATAATATAGAAGCTCTGGAGGCATCAGCACCCCTGACTTCAAGCTCTACTATAGAGCTACAGTAATAAAAACAATATTGTATTAGCATAGAAACAGACAGATGGATCAATAGTAATCAAATAGAAGACCCTTACATAAATCCATAAATTTACGAATTCCTGATTTTTGATAAAGAAGCCAAAATTATACAACGGAGAAAAAGAAAGCATCTTCAACAAATGGTACCGGCATAACTAGATGTCAACATGTAAATGAATGCAAAAAGATCCATATCTATTCCCATGCACAAAATTCCAGTCCAAGTGGATCAAAGACCTCAACATAAATCCAGTTACATTGAACGTGATAGAAGAGAAAGTGGGAAGTAGCCTTGAACACATTGGCACAGGAGACAATTTCCTGACTATAACACCAGTAGCAGACACCGAGATCAACAACTAATAAATGGGACCTCCTGAAACTGAGAAGGACACTGTCAACAAGACAAAAGGGCACCTAGAGAATGGGAAAAGATCTTCAATAACCCCACATCTGACAGAGGGCTCATCTCCAAGATATATGAAGAACTTAAGAAACATCAAAATTCCAAATAATCCAATTAAAAAATGGGGTACAGATCTAAACAGAGACTTCTCAACAGAAGAATCTTAAATGGCCGAGATACACTTAAGGAATTGTTCAACATCCTTAGCCATCAGGGAACTGCAAATCAAAATGACTCTGAGATTCCATCTTACATCTGTCAGAATAGATAAGATCAAAAATGTTAATGACAGCCTATGTTGGAGAGGATGCGGAGTAAGGGGAACACTCCTCCACTGTTGGAGGGTTCAAACTTTTACAGCCACTTTGGAAATCAGTATGGTGGTTTCTCAGAAAACTGGCAATCAATGTATCTCAAGATCCAGCTATAGCAATCTTGGACACACACACACACACACACACACACACACACACACACACACACACACACACACACACACACACACACACACACACACACACACACACACGATGCTCAATCACACCACAAGAACATCTGCTCAACTATGTTCATAGCAGCATTATTCGTAATAACTAGACCCTGAAAACAACCTAGATGCTCCTCAACCAAAGAATAGATTAAGAAAATGTAGTACAATTACACAATGGAGTACTACTCAGTGGTAAAAAACAATAACATCATGAATTTTTCAGGCAAATGGATGGATCCAGAAAAAAAAATCATCCTGAGTGAGGTAAACCAGCCCCAGAGAGACAAACATGGTATGAACTCATAAGTGGACATCAGATGTAAAGCAAAGGACAACCAGGCTACAGTCCACAGCCCCAGAGAAGCTAGGGAACAAGGAGGACCCTAAGAGAGACACATGGATTTCCCTGGGAAGGGGAAATAAAAAAGATCTCCCGGGTAAACTGGTAGTGGGGGAGGGGAGGGATCAGGTTGGTGGAGTTGGGTTGGGATGGGGGAAGAGTAATGAAAGAGATATTTTGACAGAGGGGGCCATTTTGGGGTTAGAGAGAAACCTGGTGCCAGGAAAATTCCCAGGAACCCACAAGGATGACCCCAGCTAAGACTCCTAGCAATAGTGGAGAGGGTGCCTGAACTGGCCTTCTCCTGTATTAGACTAGCGACTGCCCTAACTGCCAAGGGAGAGCCTTCATCCACTAACTGATGGAAGCAGATGCAGAGACCCACAGCCAAGCAATGGGTCGAGCTCCAGGAGCTTAGCTGAAGGAAGGAAGGAAAGACTGTTTGTTGTTGTTGTTTTTCGAGACAGGGTTTCTCTGTAGCTTTGGTGCCTATCCCAGAACTAGCTCTTGTAGACCAGGCCTGCCTCTGCCCCCCGAGTGCTGGAATTAAAGGCGTGCGCCACCACCGCCCGGCCGAAGGAGGGATTGTTAAGAGTTTGTCAAGACCACAAAAGAGAAACCCACAGAGAGACAGCTGACCTGAGCTAATAGGAGCTCATGGTTAAGGAGCCTGTGTGGGACCAACCTAAGCCCTCTGCATGGAGATGATAGTTGTGTACCTTGGTCTGTTCATGGGGCTCCTAGCTGGCTTTTTGGAACCTATCCCTCATGCAGGGATGCTTCACCCAGCCTTGATGCAGGGGAAAGAGCTTGGTCCTGCCTCAACAAGATATGACATGCTTTGTTGACTCCAATGGGAGGCCTGCCCCTTTCTGATCAGGAGAGAAGTAGACAGGAGGGATTGATGGGAGGTGGAAGGAGGGAACAGGAAGAGAGGGGGGAGGGGACACTGGTTGGCATGTAAAATAAATGAAAAAATTTAATAAAAAAAAAAAGAAAATAATGACTCTTTGATTGGGTTAAGTTCTAGCAAAGAGCTGTGTTGTTTTAGAGGACCCAGGTCTGTCAGCTGAAGGGGAAAGCAGTGTTCACAGACCACGCCTTCCAGCTGTGTTTGCACAGGAGACGGACCTCTGTATACATGTGGTCCAGGTGACACCCCTCATAGCACAGATGGAGACTCAGGCCCTGCCACCAGACCACACCCTGGAGGGCAGCAGTCACCGGATCCAAGAGTGCCTATGGGTAAGTGGGCTGCTGGGCTTTGCCAGCCTCCAACAGAGCATTTCCAGAGTCTCTCTGTCTAGATCAGCCTCGTTCCCGCACTGGCTGGAGCCAGAGGCTGGCATTCATGTGGATGGTGCCCCCCTGGCCACACCATGTGCCTCAGCTGAGAGCACAAGTGACAGTCCCTGGCTCCGCCTGAGTGCACACATGATACCTGATGGGTGGGAATACCGTCCCCTCAGTCCACATCAACAACCATGTCCTTGCAGAGGTAGTGACATTCATGGTTGGTGTCCCCACAGGGTTTGACAAGAAGCCTCCCAACTCCACCTTAGGGCAACTGTGTCAGCTTCCTTCAGCCCAGATGGGCCCCAGGGGCAGGCCCTCCCTGGCCCACAAGGGGGTCACTTACCTGAGTGAGTTAGAGAGGATGTCCGCTCGCGTTTGACAGGAGGGCAGTAGTTTCCATCCTCACGGTCAGAATCTAGACACAGGGTGAGTGGGGTCAGGGAGCATTCTGGTTTGGCTCCAGGGCGGTCCAATGTCCTAGAGAGTTACCTTACCTTCTCCGGCTTCTGGGCTGGAGTTGCCAGCAGACCTCTGCAAAGACAGCACAGAAGTGGTGAGAGGCCCCACGTGTCCCAAACTGTGCCCGCAACTCCCCGTGGCCTGCCCTAAGGACGCTCCACACATGGTCAGGTCCAGTGGCCGCTGGTCCACTTCCAGTACAACCCACCCTGAGCATGAGCATGGCCCTTGGCACATCCTACACAAGTTTCATGTGAATGCCTAGGCACAAAAGCATACTGGCTCCCACCCTTGGCCTGGAACATTCTACAGCACATGTGCATGCTTGCTTCGGGGGCTGTCGGTTCCAGTACAAGCAAACTCTAATGTCTGAGCCAAAGTGCTTCAAGGCTGTGCCAGGCTGCCAGGGGCCTTCCCCAGTTCCTGCACAACACAGTTCTCTCTTGGGTCCACACTTAGTGCTACGTCGCCCTTCAGACCCTGCAGATAGAAGCAAAGGCCAATGGTGGACATGCACCCTTTGTAGATCCTGTCCATTTAGGAAGGCACAAGTCCCATTTCCCTATGGTCCCCAAATGCCCTGGGCCCAAGCTGAGCCAAATGGGGGGTGCTGGCTCCAAGAAGTTTCCGAGGGACGACACAAGAGAATGTTCCAACGACCGAAGCAATCAATAAACCCAAAGACGGTGAGCGCCAGCAGAGACCCTCCCGCAGAGCAGGCCCTGGCCCATTTTTTCCCATAAAGGGCCAGAAAGCCAGTGCTTTTGGCTCACAGGCTGCATCTGCTCCCTTTTGCTTATAATCCTGTAACAATGTAAACACTGGCTCAGTCCAGGAACTGCGCAAACAGGCAGGGTGCTGGAGTCTGGAGCAGCAAGCCCAGAGAGGGTGAACACTTACACAGTGCCACACAGCAAAATCTCTAACAGACCTGGGAGCTTTCCTCAGCGTGAGCTGATGGCTCGGGTCTGTGCCAGAGAAGCAAGACCACCTCTCCTTCCCAGTTCTCACTCATAGGACAGGGACAACAATGGTCCCCAGGAAGTACTGGCTCCCTACCCATACCCTAAGAGTCCATCACCAGAACTAACCCAGGCTCCGCCTTCCATATGATGTCAGATTTTTGAGGGCTGCAAAGGATATCAGGAAAAGCCTGCTGAGCTGAGGGCTCAGAGGCTCTGAAGAAGTTAGGGTCATGTGATGAGGTGTGAGAAAAGGGGTAGCCTGGGGCCTGATCATGTGATTCTACCACCTACCCCCAGGAGAGCACCAACCATACAGCAAATTTCATGCTCATACTATCCCTGTAGGACACAGACCCTGACCTGGGGTGTTATCCCACTGGACCCCAAGTCCAGCTCAGACTGGTACCTGGCCACATAACAGATGTTTGCTGGGAACCTGCCCAGTGAACTCTGTACCTCAGAGAACTAGCAAGGGCCTACAACCTAGAGCATAATGGGAGCCACACTGTCTGTGAGCCCTAAAGCTTACTCTTGTTCTCTGGGATGCCTTGAGAACACTCTTTGCTACCTTGCTGGATCCATGCCCAAACTGCAAGGGTGAGTCACCCTGGGGACTCTGCGGGCACTGGTGAGTGGTGAAGGCCTTGCATCACAGACACACACCTGGGAGAGCTGCAGACAGTTGAGAACACAGCCCCTAACATCCTCCACACGTCATGGCCACTTTGCGGCTGCTCAGCTCCATCGAGGGAACAGGTTCTTATGGATCCATCTGAGACATCATTAAGGGTGCATGTGGGGACGGGAGTTCCCGGAGGGGAGCAAACAGTCCAGGACAAGGGCTCCAGGATGACACAGGTTGGACGAGGCATCCGCCTCACTAATCAGGGAGCCAAAGAGGAAGGCCAGGCAAGCATCCAACTGATTCCCGTACCACCTCGCATGGGCTAAGAGGCGCAGAGTAATGCTTGCCACAGGAACTCAGGAGCCACAGAAGCAGGAGGTGGAAGGCAGCGGCAGGAAAAACAGGAGTTCACAGCCAGCCTAAGCTACCTGAGACCCTGCTGAGAAACAGAGCATGAACCTAGCTGGCGCTGGCAAATAGGCACTGGATGAGTAGCACACACAAGCCACTTCTGGCTGCTGTGGAGGTGGCCAGCTGACCCGACACGTTAAAGAGGCCGCCCTCTGCGTTGGAGAGATGGCTCAGTGGTCAAGAGCACTCACTGGTCTTCTACAGGATGGGGTTCAGTTCCCAGCACTCACATGCCCCAGTTCTAGGGGCACCCAGTCTCTGCCATCTGAGCACAGAACTCACATGTACCTCTGGCCCATTTTAAAAGCGCGTGCACATATGTATGTATAATTATATATAAGTTAAACAGATACACACGAGGTCACCCTCAAGACCACAAAAAGCTGTCCCCAAGGCTGGCGTTCCAAAGAGTTAGGTGCACGTGGGTGCTGCTCACAGCCGTTGGCAGACAACTGCTCATCACACAGGCTCACCCTCGCCCTACACACCCAGGAAGCATGGCATGGACTGCAGACAGCCTAGAGAAGTGGAGAAGCCCTCTGGGTAACCAAGTGGCTCCCTCAACTGAGACTTAGAGCACAGCAAGATGAAAGCCCGCTCTGTACAGCGACTGCTGAGCTCAGCCTGGCATCCCCAGGTTCAGGTTCCACCCAACTGGATTTACAGCCCAACTGACCCAAATTACAGTATGTCTGTGCAATGCGCCAGCCACGAGACACTCTTGGCAGCCAGCCCAGCTTCCCCACTGAGAGCTCTACACTGGCCTGGTGGCTCAGCGCTGTCACCAAGTGGTATGACAGTGCTGCACCAGGCACTGTGAAGTTGTGAGCACTTGGGGGAGGAGGTACCTCCAGCTCCCCTTATCTGGAGGCCCCTTTCCCTGGATCACTTGGGGGCTATATTGCTCAAGTTTGCAGGCCCTGAGAATCAAGAAGCCAGGCTCTGTGGGCCCAGGTCGCCATACAAGGCGCCTCTCTCTGCAGAGCAGCCGCTGTCATGAGGGCTCTGGGATGGCTGCAAAGCCAGGCTGCTCTCTTCAGCCAGAGACTGCACAGACTGGAGGCTTCTGGAGACAGTTCCCAAGGGGGATCTGTCCAGAGTGAAAGTGAAGCACCCCAATCCATGTGGCTTCTGTTGTCACCCCTCTTCTGCATCACAGAGGACTGTTCCCGCCCCACCCCCGCACACTGTAAATCTTGCTCCTTTCCCCTCACACCGACTCCTCAAATGACAGGGCAGGACCACAGCTTCACCCTGGTCAAACCTTCTCCCAGCATGACCTGGGCCTGAAGATGGGGAACACTCAGGCCTGCAGAGGATGCAGACAGAGCCCAGGCCTGCTGTTATCGCACACCTGGTGACTTAGTGACAGTGCTAGCCTCATCTCATCTAACTTGGAGTGTGCCTGCATGTGGTGACCAGTTCAGGACAGTGGGTGTGCGCTCTCCAACTTATTTTTAAAACGATCTCTTGCTGAACCTGAAGTTCACCGTTTTGGGCCAGGCTGGCCAGCCACTGAGTTCCAAGATCCTCCTGTCTCACCCTTTCTCCCACAATGCTGGGTGTTTCAAGCACAGACAGCCATGTCTGGCTATTGATATGGGTGCTGCAATGTGAACTCAGGTCATCCTGGTTTGACAGCAAATGCTCCTATCTACGGAGTCACCTCCCCAGCTCTCACTATCTTTCAAAGCAGTCACTTCTGCCACTAAGGTGTAAGCTACCACCCACCCACCCCTTCCACATGTGCTCCAAGGATGGAAGGGGCTTCTCTCCTCCAGCTTCACTGCAGCCCAAGCTCAAAGTCTCCAGAGCCTAAGTTCTAGGTTCCTAAGACCTTGAACTTGAACACTCAAATTCAAGAGAAGTGGGAGTAGCCTAGGGACAAGGAGTAGCCTGGAAAGGTAACGGTGCTGTCCAGCTCCTCTGGGGGCCCTCCGATCTACCAGGAAGCAGGCCCCATTTCTCACTGTGCTATAGTCAAGAGTGGGCTCGGTCCCTGTCTGGTCAGTGGCATAACTAAAATGGGCCAAATAAGTCCCAGCTGCTTAGGGTGGTTTTGGGGCTAAAGGAACAGGGCCTTGGGACCTGGTGGTCCCAGGTAACAAAGTGCAGGGTGGGCTGTGGACACTTACCCCTGCCAGTTCTCGCACACAAGGAGGCTGGGCTGCAGGAGCGGGGGGCGGAGGAGAGCTGGCGGAAGTGCTAGCAGGGGCAGGAGGGTCTAAGGCATACTCCCCAGCAGATTCGGGGTGCCCTGCATGAGGGCGGGGCGCCTCCGCCTCCCCCCGAGGCTCCTCTCCCGACTCCGGCAAGTCTTTGAGCTCTGTGGAGGACTGGGGGGCAAAAAAGACAATTTTCCTTCAATGTACACAAAGGCCACACTGTGGGGAAGGGGAGGGTCCCTGTCCCTACCTTGGCCTTCCCGTGCATAGGGCTCTTGGGTAGGTAGGGTCTGAGCCTCCTTTTCAGAACAATGGTGGGCCCAGCATAAGGAGACCCCTCTCTTGGAACAAGGAAGGAGACATGATATTAGAGATTAAATCCTGAGGATTCTGCCACTCCAGCTAAACATTAAAATGTGGTCAATGGACAGGCCAGGCCAGGGGAGAGGAGCCAGGATATCCACAGATTCTTTGGCCTCTGGTTTTCCCAAGCTCATCACATACATCCTAGGTGTGGGCTTATTTGGAAAAGGCCAAGGAATGCAAAAGCCTTTGAGGTAGAGGTGGGGACTCTGCGGGCATCTAGGCCAAGCATCTGTGGCCAACTCTTAATCACAGGTGATGCCCTGCCACAGTGGCCCAGGGCCCCAAGCCCCACACGGCACTGCCCATGCGCCTGTGGCTGACTGCAGAAATGAAGGCAATGTCGAGGGTGTGACCTGCCCACAGAACTGTGCTGGGACTTGAGTCAAGGTCTTGCTGTGAGGCCCAGGTCACCTTGAGTCCTATGCTCCAGAGGCCCTCTTGTCTCAACTTCCCGGGTGGCTGGGACATAGGACTGTGTCACCAGATGTGGCATGGGTGCTACTTTGAAACATGACCACATCAAAAGAAAATACAACAAACGCAGAACCCTGTGGAAGGAAACAGCTCCATCACAACCCCTAAGGCCAGGCGTGGTGGCACAAGCCTGCAATTTCAGCACTCGCAGGCAGAGGAAGGAGGACCAGGAGATCTGGGCCAGCCTTGGCTATATAGTGAGACTCTGGCCCAAAGGGGCAGGAAGAGTTTACAAAGCTTCTCTACACAAGGTCACTTCATGCTTAGATCTGAGCATCATCAAGGGACAACAGCTTCCTGGGCAAGGTCTTCCCAGGGGCACAATGGCCACGGCCAGCACCTACTACTACTCTTAGAGTGAGATTAAACACCACCCAGGAAAAGTGGGAGCCAGCTACTGGAGTCACATGGAAGGTGCACAGTGGGCTCTTGGGGGCCAGGGCAAAGACAAGGAAGGTTCCACCTGTTTCCAGTACTGAGCCCTATCACGCCAGCCTGCCACTGCCTTCTGGCTCCTGTATTCCTTAGGGACAGCCACACTAAAGTACCATATGGCCCAGGTGCTATGTGAACAGTGGGCACAGGTGCAGGGGACAGCTTGTCCAAAGCACCAGATGTCCAAAGCCAGCAATGGGGCTGAGCGGCACAGACTTCTGAGAGCTGCCACTAGAGGTCCTGTGAGTGGACATCACTGACAGCAGCAGCCTATCACCTGCCATACAGCAAGCACAGAGAAAGAGAAGCAGCTGCCTCACATACACACAAAGCCCCACAGACAGCATCCCCAAGACATGGGACAGAGAAGAGCAAGGGGATCACATGACACCAGTCTGGTCATGAGTCTTCAGGTGTCAAAGGTCTGGAGTCTGTGGGAGTGCACAGCTGTCACCCCAGCACTTAGAAGCTTGAACCCCAGCCTAGGTTACAGCACAAGACTGTCTCAAAATAAAATAAAAAACCGGGCTGTGGCTCATCACAGAGCACTGGCCTCACATGTGGAAGGCCCTGTGTTCCACTCCCAGCTCCCACAACACTTTCCTACTCAGGAAGATCATTCAAGAGTTCAAGGTTAGCCCGGGTTACACAGTGGGTTCAAAGACAGTTTGGGCTATAAGAGACGACTCAGCCTGCTTTTCAAGAAGACCAAGTTCGACTCTCAGCACCCACACGGCAACTCACAACTGTCTGAACTTCCAGTTCCAGGGGACCTGACACCTTTTCTGACTTCCTTGGATACAAGTAGGCAAAACACACACGTATAATAAACTACAAAATAAATGAAAAAAGAAAAAAAAAAGACAGACAGACCACTCAGCTAACTCAGTCAGCAGACCATGAGACTTTTGCTGTTTTGTTTTTGAGACAGGGTTGTCCCGTGTAGCTCTGGCTGTCCTGGAACTCACTCACTCTGTAGACCAGGCTGGTCTCAAACTCACAGAGATCCTGTCTCTGCCTCCCGAGTCCTGGGATTAAAGGTGTGTCCCACCACTGCCTGGCAAGGAGATTCTTTCTTTAAAGGTTTCATTTTTATTTTTCATGTGTGAGTGATGATTGCATATAGTATGTGTGCCATGAGCCCAGGTCAGAGGAGCCGTAGTTACAGATGACTGTGAGCCTCCATGTGGGCGCTGGGAACCAAATCCATGTCCTCTGCAATAGTGGCCAGTGTTCTTAACTGCTGGGCCATCTTTGCCCCCAACCATGAGATTTCTAATCTCAAAAATAATAAGCCAAGTGTGTGGTGCACACATTTATCAGAGCACCTAGGAGGAAGAGGCAGAAGCAAGCAGACCTCTGAGTTCAGGACAGCCTGCTCAAACTAACAAGTTCTAGGCCAGCCAAGACTACAAAGTGAAGGAAGGCCCTGTCTCTAAACAAAAGTAGTAATTATTAATTAATAAATAAACAAGTTGGGCTCAGAGTCTTAGATCTCTGCCTGAGCCGGCTGACGGGGACAGAGGAAGAACGGGCTCCCCCAGGAGCTGAGGCCAGGAGCCTGTCCAGTCCTGGGACACGGGCGGAACAGGATTGATCCAGCGACCAGATCCAGAGTCAACGATCTCCACCGGACTGAGTGAGTAAACCAGAGCCAGAGACTGCTGAGGGTCCCGACGTGAATCCGGGACCTTCAAGAGAGTAGACCTAAACCAACACCCCGTGGGTCTGGGCATGAGTCTAGGACCTCCCAGGAACTAAGCCTGAGCTATCAGTCTGGGCGTGAGTGAAGCTGGGACCTCCCGAGGGAATAGTCAGGAATCAGAGATCTCAGCGGGGCCAGGCACGAATCTGGGACCTCAGAGAGAGTAGGCCTGAGCCAGAACCTCTGTGGGTTTGGGCGTTGGTCTGGGACATCAAAGGGAAAAGGCAGGAACCTGGAACCTCTGCGGGTCCGAGCATGAGTCTGGGACCTCTGAGGATCTAAGCAGGTCCTCTATGGGTCTGGGCGCACCCAAGCCTGGGACCTCCGAGGCAGTAGACTGGAACCAGAAACCTTTCCAGTTCCAACTCCAACCCAGGGACTTCTGCAGGAGGGAATGCAGACCAGGATTTACAGATATAGGTCAAAGCCAGGTAACCTAGGCCAAAGTTGCCCTGAGGCAAGGAACTCCACCTAGGGCACCGAATTCCACAGGGGTGGGACTGAAGGAGCCACCTAGGACAGAAAGGGCCTAAGGAAACAAGTTCCACTGGGAGCAGAAGCCAGGAGAAAATCCAGTCCTCGGACACTGGCAGACCAGGATTGAGCCAACAACCTGACTCAGAGAACCAGAGTGGGACTAAACCAGTTACCTAGGACAGAGAGAGAACAAGCTCCACCAGAAGCAGAAGCCAGGAGAAAATACAGTCCTGGGACACTGGCAGACCAGGATTGAGCCAGCGACCAGATCTAGAGTCAGGGATCTCCACCAGAACAGGTCCAACTCCAAGCCAGGGACTTCTGCAGGAGGAGATCCAGACCAGGATTTACAGAAACAGATCAAAGCTAGCAACCAAGGCCAAAGTAGGCCTGAGACAGCAAAGTCCAAGGGAGCACAGCAAAGGACCGGAGCACTGAGCTATTTCCAGGAACAGGAGTAACTAACGGGGTAACTAGAACTGTGATACTGACTGTACCACGAGGAACAACCATCTGTGCTTTGGATTCACATCTCAGACAGCCCCAACCACACCAATTAGAGGAAAAGATGAGTAGAAAAGTTAAGATCACAAGCTACACCACAAATAGCAGCACAACACCAGTAAAACCTAAAGACCCTATAACAGCAAGACCTGAGCAACCAAATATGGATGAACCAGAAGAAAATGACCTAAAAAATAACTTCAAGAGAATGTCTGAAATTCTTAAAGATGAAATGAGAAATTCCCTTGAGGCAAAGACAAACAAAAAATTGGAAGATATTGGCAAATCACTTAAAGAAATCCAAGAAAAAGAAATCAAACATATAAAAGAAACTATTCAGAACTTGAAAACTGAAATTGAAACAGTAAAGAAAATACAAGCCGAAGGAATTATAGAAACAGAAATCATGAGAAAAAAGATCAGGAACCACAAACACAAGCATGAACAGCAGAATACAAAAAATGGAAGAGAGAATCTCAAGTGCTGAAGATACAATGGAGGAAATAGACTCATCAGTTAAAGAAAATATTAAATCTAACAAAAGCGTAACCCAAAATATCCATGAAATATTAGACACCATGAAAAGGCCAAATCTTAGAATAATAAGTATAGAAGGAGAAGTTCAACTCAAAGGCACAGAAAATTTATTTAACAAAACCATTGAAGAAAACTGTCCCTACCTAAAGAAAGATATGCCTATAAAAATATAAGAAGGTTACAGAACACCAATTAGACTGGATCCAAAAAAAAGTCCTCTTGCCACATAATAATTAAAACACTAAACATACAGAGGAAAGAAAGAATATTAAGAGCTGCAAAGGAAAAAGGACAAGTAACATATAAAGGTAGACCTATCAGAATTACACCTGACTTCTCAGTGGAGACAATGAAAGCCAGAAGGTCATGAGCAAGCACTGTGCAGACATTAAGAGACCACGGATGCCAGCCCAAACTACTATAACAAGCAAAACTGTCAATCTACATAGAAGGACAAAACAAGATACTTCATGACAAATCTAGATTCCACCAATACCTAGCCACAAACCCAGCCCTACACAAAAGACTAGAAGGAAAACTCCAACCCAAGGAAGATGGCTACACCAACAAAAACACAGACAATTGATGATCTCATTACAGCAAATCCCGAAGAAGAAAAAAATGTACAAATTAACATCACCAACGATGAAAACTAAATTAACAAGAGATAGCAACCATTGGTCATTAATATCCCTTAATGTAAATGGACTTAATGTAAATTCACCTATAAAAAGGCAAAGGCTAACAGATTGGATGGGAAAACAGAATCCATTCTTCATCTGCATAAAAGAAACACATCTCAACCTCAAAGACTGACATCGTCTCAAGAGTAAAGGGTTGGGAAAAAATTAACCAATCAAATGGACCTAAGAAACAAGCAGGTGTAGTTATCCTAATATCTAACAAAATAGACTTCAAGCTAAAATCAATCAAAAGAGACAAAGAAGGTCATTTCATATTAGTCACAGGAAAAATCCATCAAGAGGAAATTTCAATACTGAACATCTATACCCCAAATACAAGGGCACCCTCATATGTCAAAGAAACACTTCTAAAGCTTAAATCATACATTAAGACCCACACACTAATAGTGGGAGACTTCAACACTCCCCTCTCACCACTGGACAGGTCAATCAGACAAAAAAATGAACAGAGAAATAAGAGAACTAACAGATGTTATGACTCAAATGGACTTAACAGACATCTATAGAATATTCCATTCAAACAGAAAAAAAAATATACCTTCTTCTCAGCACCTCACGGAACCTTCTCAAAAATTGACCACATACTCGGTAACAAAACCTCAACAAATACAAAAAAATTGGAATAACCCAATGTACCGTATCAGATCACCATGCTTTAAAACTAGAAGTCAACAGCAATACAATTTCCAGAAACCCCACAAACACATGGAACTTAAACAATGCTCACCTGAATCATCAATGGGTCAAGGAAGAAATAAAGGGGGAAATTAAAGACTTCCTAAAATTCAATGAAAATGACCACAAAACATACCCAAATCTATGGGACATAATGAAAGCAGTGTTAAGAGGCAAGTTCATAGCACTAAATGCCTACAGAAAGAAGCTGAAAAATCCCACACTAGTGAATTAACAGTACATTTGATAACTTTAGAACAAAGAGAAGTAAACTCATTTAAGAGAACTAGACAGCTGGGAAATAATCAAATTGAGAGCTGAAATCAACAAAGAAAACAATACAAAGTATCAATGACACAAAGAGTTGGTTCTTTGAGAAAAATCAACAAAATAGACAAACCTTTATCCAAACTAACCAAAAGGCAGAGACAGAATATCCAAATTAAGAACATCAGAAATGAAAAGGGGGACATAACAACAGACACGGAGGAAATACAGAGGATCATCAGGTCATATTTTGAAAACCGGTACTCCACAAAATTGGAAAACTTAAAGGAAACGAACAACTTTCTGGATAAATATCACTTACCAAAATTAAATCAAGACCAGATAAGCAAATTAAAGAGATCTATAACTGCTGAAGAAATAGAAACAATCATCAAAAGTCTCCCAACAAAGAAAATGCCCAGGACCAGATGGTTTCAGCTCAGAATTCTACAAGACTTTCAAAGAAGAACTAATACCAATACTCCTCAAATTATTTCACACAATAGAAACAGAGGGAACATTGCCAAACTCTTTTTATCAGGCTACAATTACCCTGATACCGAACCACAGAAAGACATTACTAAGAAGGAGAATTACAGACCAATCTCACTCATGAACATTGGTGCAAAAATACTAAATAAAATACTAGCAAATAGAATCCAAGAACACATCAGAACCATCATCCACCATGACCAAGTCGGCTTCATCCCACAGATACAGTGATGGTTCAACAAACGAAAATCTGTCAACGTAATCCACCATATAAACAAACTGAAAAATAAAAACCAATGATAATATCATTAGATGCTGAAAAAACTTTTGACAAAATACAACATTCCTTTATGATAAAGGTCTTAGAGAGAGCAGGGATACAAGGAACATACCTAAACATAATTAAGGCCATATACAGCAAGCCAACAGCCAACATCAAACTAAATGGAGAGAAACTCCCAGTGATTCCACTGAAATCAGGAACAAGACAAGGTTGTGCATTCTCTCCATATCTGTTCAATATAGTTCTTGAGGTCCTAGCTGGAGCAATAAGACACCAAAGGGAAATCAAGGGGATACAAATTGGAAAAGAAGAAGTCAAACTCTCATTGTTTGCTGATGATATGATAGTTTACATAAGTGATCCCAAAAATTCTACCAAGGAACTTCTACAACTCATAAACACTTTCAGTAATGTAATAACTCAAAGAAATCAGTAGCCCTCCTATACACAGATGATAAAAGGGCTGAGGAAGAAATCAGAGAATCAACACCCTTCACAATAGCCACAAATGGCATAAAATATCTCGGAGTAACTCTAACCAAACAAGTGGAAGTCTTGTATGACAAGAACTTTAAATCTTTGAAGAAGGAAATTGAAGAAGACACCAGAAAGTGGAAAGATCTCCCATGCTCTTGGGTAGCAGAATTAAGATAGTAAAAATGGCAATCCTACCGAAAGTAATCTATAGATTCAATGCAATGCCCAGCAAAATCCCAACAAAATTCTTCAAAGACCTCGAAAGAACAGTATTCCACTTCATATGGAAAAGCAAAAAACCCAGGATAGCCAAAACAATCCTGGGCAACAAAAGAACTTCTGGAGGCATCACAATCCCTGACTTCAAACTCTACTACAGAGCTATAGTACTGAAAACAGCCTGGTACTGGCATAAGAACAGGCAGGTGGACCAGTGGAACCGAATAGAAGACCCAGGTATCAATCCACACATCTTCAAACACCTGATCTTTGATAAAAAAAAAAAAGCAAAAAAATATCAAATGGAAGAAAGAAAGCATATTTAACAAGTGGTGCTGGCATAACTGGATATCAACATATACAAGAATGAAAATAGACCCATATCTAGCACCATGCACAAAATTCAAGTCCAAATGGATCAAAGACCTCCACATAAAGCCAGCCACACTGAACCTTATAGAAGAGAAAGTGGGAAGTACAGTTGAATGCATTGGCACAGGGAACCACTCCCTAAATAGAACCCCAGCAGCACAGACACTGAGAGAACAATTAATAAAAGGGACCTCCTGAAACTGAAAAGTTTCTGTAAAGCAAAGGTCACGGTCAACAAGACAAAACGGCAGCCTACAGAATGGGAAAAGTACTTCACTAACCCCACATCAGACAGAGGTCTGATCTCCAAAATATACAAAGAACTCAAGAAATTGGACACCAAAAGATCATATAATCCAATAAAAAAAAAAAAAAGGAGTACAGACCTAAATAGAGAACTCTCAACAGAGGAAGCTAAAATGGCTGAAAGACATTTAAGGAAATGATCACCATCCTTAGTCATCAGAGAACTGCAAATCAAAATAACTCTGAGATTCCATCTGACACCTGTAAGAATGGCCAAGATCAAAAACACTGACGACAACTTATGCTGGAGAGGTTGTGGGGAAAACGGAACACTTCTGCATTGCTGGTGGGAATGCAAGCTGGTACAACCCCTTTGGATGTCAGTGTGGCAATTTCTCAGAAAATTAGGAAACAACCTTCCTCAAGACCCAGTAATACCACTTTTGGGTATATATCCAAAGGATGCTCAATCGTGCCACAAGGACATGTGCTCAGCTATGTTCAAAGCAGCTTTATTTGTCATAGCCAGAAACTGGAAACAAACTAAATGTCCCTCGGTCGAAGAATGGATAAGAAAAATGTGGTACATTTACTCAATGGAGTACTACACAGCAGAAAAAAGTAACGACAGCTTGAATTTTGCAGGAAAATGGATGGAGCTAGAAAACATTATTTTGAGTGAGGTAACCCAGACACAGAAAGACAATTATCACATGTACTCAACTCATATAGGCGATTTTTAAACATAAAGCAAAGAAAGCCAGCCTACAGACTACAATCCCAGAGAACTTAGATGACAATGCAGACACAAAGAGAGACTTACATAGATCTGATCTACATGGGAAGTAGAAAGTATAAAAAGACAAGATCTCCTGAGTAAATTGGGAGCATGCAGATCTTGGGGGAGGATCGAAGGGAGAGCGGAGAGTCAGAGAGGGGAGCAGAGAAAAATGTAGAGTTTAATAAATATCAAAAAGACAAAACAAGCAAGCAAACAAAAACAACCCAAATGTTCATTGTTCAGAGAAAATAAAAGGAAGCTACACAGAGTAAAAACAAACAAACAAACAAGTTACCAAAAGCATGGATTAGGGATGTGCTTTGGTGCTAGAATGCTCAGCTGGCAAACAAGCTCCTGTTTCCAAAACCAAGTGACAGCAACAAACAATACCCATAAAACAAACAGGAGTGGGCAGATTGCCTATTCCAGGCAACAACAGGAGGTGACCACATAGCCAAGACACCACTGTCACTGCACAGCCACTGATGCACAGGTCATGGAAGGTGGACCACCTGCTCCCTTCCCAGTCCTGCACTACCACCCGGTGCATCCTGCCTTACACGGGCCAAACTCTTTCTGGAGCAGAGTCCCGCTCTGCAGCCCAGACTAGTCCAAATCTTGGAGCTTTCCTATCTCACACAGGACGACTGGGGGCACCCACTCCCCTGGCTGACAAAAGGCTTCTTGACTGCTGCAGATCAGGAAGTTCACCCCCACGTAAAAAGCTTCAAGGGTTGTCTGAGACAATTTGACTCCATATAGACACTTCTATAACACTGCTCCTGTGTTATAGAAGGGACCACAGGCTGGGTGCTGACTGCACCAAATCCTTCCTCGGTCAGGACCCCTAGGAATGTTAGGTGGACATAATCACTGGGGTCTGGTTCTAGTATCATCCCATGTCCGTCTGTGCCCCCACCACACACACACATAAGGTATCACTATGCAGCCCAGGCTGGAATCTGCCTTCTGATGCTGGGATTAGTGTGAGCTACTATGACCAGTCTTGGTATCATCTTTTCTGAGGATTTGAGAATTTCCCAAATAAAAGTGAAAACATAACAGAAAGTCCAAGACAGAGGAAAGGGAGACAGACTTCTGAGAGAAGCCTGGTTGGTCCTGCCTGGGAACAGAGGGACAAAGGTCTTACATTTTTTGTCACTGATGGTGTTTTGTTTGCTTAGACAGACAGGGTTTTGGCCCAGGGCTAAGAATGCTGACTCTTCCATGCAGAGGACCCAGGTTTGACTCCCAGTGAGGTAGAACAGACTCACAGCAACAGAACAGTAGCTATAAGGGCTTGGTAATGGGTTTGCTTAGGAGACATTAAATCACAAGAAAAACTGAGCTAAGGGAGCAATGCTCCCAAACCCCAGAAATGAGGAGTAGCAACTAGGCCTGTTAGGAATAAGCAGCCCCTGTGCCAGGCTGCAAGCCTCTGTTCATAGGACTGACCATGAATACATCTCTACAGACAGCTCAAGGGGCAACACAGCCACAGCCAATGCCAAGTCCTGGCCTCCCCAAAGCCCCCGGTTCTCTTCTAAAGAAAAGCGTTAATTCAACAGGTAGGCAGGATGACCCAAGTTACATGGTGTACTCAAGAAATACTTCTGAAGCCTGGCAGTGGTGGCGCATGCCTTTAATCCCAGCACTAGGGAGGCAGAGGCAGGCAGATCTCTGTGAGTTCGAGACCAGCCTGGTCTACAAGAACTAGATCCAGGACAGGCACTAAATCCACAGAGAAACCCTGTCTCAAAAAACAAAACAAAACAAAAAAACCCCTTCTGGCACTGTTTGCTGTGAGAATCCCCATCTACCCAAATGCTCAGACTTCACTATGTTTGCTGTGAGAACCCCCATCTACCCTAATGCTCAGACTTGCTCCTGTTTAAACTGTCCAGGCCCTGACGGAAACCAAGGTTGATGGATGTAAGTGGAATACATGATGAGTCTGAGGTGTAGGTTAGTAGGCAGCTCCTTGAGCAATAGCCAGAGCCGGACAAGCTCTAGTAAAGAGCCATTGCCTCCACTAATTCTTAAGTGTGTGGAGGGATTCCTCACGGGGAAGGCATGTTATCTGTAACAGCAGCCACATCAGGCAGTTCACAACCACCTCTAACTCCAGTTCTGGGGACCCAACACCCTCCTCTGGCCTCCACAAAACACACTGTGGTGCACAGAAATGCTTGCATACAAAATAAGGAGATGTCTTCAAAGTGTAGCTCAGGCTGGCTCTAGCCATCATTTCTGTCTGGTGGTCACACTGCAGA
Source organism: Ondatra zibethicus (assembly GCA_004026605.1). Taxonomy (NCBI): domain Eukaryota; kingdom Metazoa; phylum Chordata; class Mammalia; order Rodentia; family Cricetidae; genus Ondatra; species Ondatra zibethicus. The sequence continues at coordinate 41,559 of PVIU01006174.1, read as the reverse complement.
AGAAGCAGCACTAAGAAGCCCATGGCTTTGGGTAGAACACATGGCACATTCAGAGGTACCGAAGCCAGAGCCTAAGGCCAGTCATGTGGACCTCTTGGAGAAACTGAGCCCAAATCTTATGTGACTCCCAGGGACAATGACATTACGGGATGGATGTGCTCACAGTTAGCTGCCAGACCCCTAGCATCCCTTTCAGAGCTGAATTCCACTGCCCCAGGCTTGTAGCAGTTCCTACTGGGGGCCTCCTCCGCAGGAAGACAGCAAGGACCTTTTGCATATGGAATACTGGGCAAAGGCACGCAAACTGCAGAGCCACCAAGCTGCTCTAGTAGCACCAACACTCACTGTGGGTGTGTGCACACAGCAGCAGAGGAGCAGCAGAGGAAACTGGGGGGGGGGTGTCCCCAACACAGCCAACTAAAGCTGTCTAGCACATAATCGCAGGAGGGTCTCAAAAAGTCCAGATACTACCAACACTGGACAGAAAACAACCCAAATGGACCTCACAGCACCCTGACCCCAGGCTGGGGACAGAAGGCAGCATGGCACTTTGGAAAGCACTGTCACCAAAACAAACCAGCAATTTCCTAGGCCTCCAGATGCTTCAGCAAAAGGTAGGACAGCCAAGCGGTTAAACACCATCACTTGGGCACTGTCTCCCTGGCAGGCATGGAGGTGGGGCAGGCAGCAGCTGCCCTCCTGAGCACAGACCCACAGGGCAGTGGTGGCGACATAAGCGTCATTATCTGGCCAGCAGCAGCCCCCAGTCGGTTACACAGTCTCCCAACAGGATGCAAATGCACAGGAGCCACCAGCAGCTTCTGTCTTCAGACATGCCTCTGACCCCTAACACAGCTGCATCTAGGAGACTACAAATGGATGGCCTTGGGAAGGACAGTCAGGTGGAGTGGCATCCTTGGCTGTTGCCTCTCCATACCAGACAAGGCCCAGACACAGTGCCCACTATACATGCGGCACATGGCCTCTGGGATGATATGCCCTCAGAGAGGGAGAAGCCAGCCCCATAGACAGGGAGAAGAGGCAGGGACAGTAAGCCCAAGATTATTTCAGATGCAGTGACATGCCCGGGCTGGGACAGTCAACTAGGACATTTTCTTGGGGTGCTGAGGATAGAACGGGGACTATATGTTAAATGTATGCCACATGTGCCCCAAAATGTGTACAGTACTTGCTACTCCTGAACTCATCAAGCTCTGTCCTTCCAACAGTACCTCTGCTCTGGTTTTCCCAGGGCAGGGAGACAATTCTAGAACACAGTATTGGGACCGGGGGATGGGATGGGATGGGGGAGGAGGAACACTGGAGACCTGTCACAAGCCCGTGCTCTCTGGTTGTCAGCCGAGCCTTCTCTGACTTCTCAGGGGGCAAAGCAAGTCTGAGGGAGGTGTGTAGAGAGCACAGTGGTCCCTTACCTTCTGTCCTTTGTCCTTCTGAAACACAAAGACGGACGGCGCGACGGCAGGCTTTTCTGCAAAGAGAAACATCAGTGTTTTCCCAATGCTAGATCTGAACGGTCAACCCGGCTCTTAGTTCTAGTCAGCTAAACACATGTTTAAATATGCCAGTGCGTGTGCACAGGTACCCAACAACACGCACACATGTGACATGCACAAAAATACATTTAAAAGCAGCTCACAGAACACCCAGCTGCTCAGAGGCTGTCAGGGGCACCTGCATGTGGAGCCCCTCAGTGACATACATGGTCCTATCCCTTTCTGCATGCACATTACTGGGGCAAGGACGCAAGAGAAGTTGGCGGGGTACAAGGCACCAGGGCATCATATGACTCCTGCCTAAGAACCGCGCACCAACTTGGGTTTTGTTTGTTTTGTTTTATTTTTGAGACAGAGCCTTGCTATGTAGACCAAGATGGTCTTGAAGTCACAGAGATGCTCTTGCCTCTGCCCACCAAGTTCTGGGATTAAAGGTGTGTGCCACTGCTCGACTGGCAAGCAGCTGGCCATTAGGCTCCTGCTCTTTTGACAGCAACCCTAGAAACCCACCAACCTGGTCCCCAGAGGTGTTAATTAAAAAGGACTCCTGCATCAGTGCCATGGCGTGCTACCCAGAGGCAGACGGTGGCAGGGTCTATACCTGATGGGACAGATGTATGACTGGTGAAGTCCTTGTGGCTATGGTAACTCTCATGAGCACAACAAACCCCGAGGCCTGGGCACTATATGGGCACAGTGCCGGAGAAAGCCACAGTCCTTGGGGTGACAGATATATATGTGTCCATGCTTGGCCCACATGGAGAAGACATGGAGAGGAAAGGAGCACAAGGCAACCATCAGGGAGCAAGCTTAAGGAGGGACACACAGCAAGGCCCATACCCACACGCAGTCCTAGAGAAAAAAGGACACTGGGACCATAGGTTCTAAGCAGGTAGCCTAATGGGTAACATTTTTCACTACTTCAGTACCCACTGCCCAGTGCCCCCATGACCATCTGTGTTGGTCTCTCTGCCTTACAGCCCAAGCGACACCAGAAAATGGCATGCTTTCCAGCCGGGCTCACACTTCCTGCACCACAGCCAACACAAATGATGGCAGGGGGAGGTGTGGTGAGCTATGAGGAGGCTGGGCAGAGGAGTAGCTCACCAGAGTCTGGGCTAGGTTCCTGGAGCCCTGTCAGCACCTCTGTGCCCAGCTAAGCAGCTGGGCCAAAGCCCAACCCCAGCTCCACCTCCGCACACACACCAGTGAGATGTGTAAGGAGCCAACACTGGCCATCTTGGTCCCTTTCAAGCCACCCTCTCTCCTCGCTTGCTGAGAACAGCACCTCGGCCCCAGAGACTGGCTCATGAAGACATGGCTAGAGCTATGAGAAGAGACAGTCTCCTATTAGGGTTGCCTAGCCACCTGTCACTACCTGGTACCTTGGAGTAGGGCACCGACAGCATGGAGGACTGGCACTCCAGTCCCTAGACCCCGTGTGAGGCTGACAGGCAGGTGCACCTGCTACTTACTCCCAGGACTGCTGCCCCAGCACAGTCCCTTAGTACTGATGGGCAATGTGTTCCCTAGGTACAGGCATGTGTCAGGCCAGGCCTCTCCAGGGATCTAGGGGACACAAAGGCCAGGGCCTGGGGTGAAGCACAGAGAGCCCTAAGACAAGAACAACTGCAAGGATCTGAGGTGTGCTCAGCTAGGGACAACAGCACTCAAGCACTCAGGCAGGCAACATCGGCGCACACCAGATCCACCCTGGCCTGGTTCTGACTTGAAACCACTCAGACCTTCCTTCCCAAGGTCCCAGGTGCAACAGATAGCCAAAGCCACCATGCCTCCAAGTAATCAGGGTGTGAGCTCCACCAGGAAGATAGGCTGCCTTGCTCCACACTGCCTCCCATAAAGACAGGCGCTCCCTCAGAGTCTGGCTTGTATCAGCCCAGGGACAGCAAGCCAGCCTTCCAAGCTCCCAATAGGTCTGTGGTCAGCATGTCAATCAATATATGACACCTACAACCCACCCACTCTCCAGGCAGGGCTTGTGGCTCCATGAGTACATCTACCTAGCATGCACAAAGACCTGTACTCTAACTAGCACTTGGGAGGTAGAGACAGGAGGATCAGGAGTTCAAGACCAGCCTGGGCTAATACGTGATACACAAGACCACCTCAAAAACAAATAGGGCTGACTGTGGAAATGGCTCAGTATGATAAGATGCTTGCTGGCATGATGGGATCTACACACTGGAAGAGGTGTCCTGAGTACTGGAGAGCTGCTCAGCAGCTGGGTGCAACTCCTGCTCTTACAGAAGACCTGGGTTTGGTTCCCAGAGCCAGTATCAGAGGACCCACCATCCTCTTCTGGCCTCTACCAACACTGCTGTCATGTGTACAAACCCACAAACATCTCTTAAAAAAATAAAAAAGGCTGAAGAGATGGCTCAGCAGTTAAGAGCACTGACTGCTCTTCCAGAGGTCCTGAGTTCAATTCCCAGCACCCACATGGTGGTTCACAACCACAGGATCTGACACACTCTTCTGGCCTGCAGGTGCACATGCAGACAGAGCACTGAAAGACACCCTGGCTTTACTCCACAGGGCAGTACAGCAGGGACAGAGGCTAAGGCAGGAAGACAGGCTGCAGGCACACCAGGAACCCCAAGGTTGGGGGACAGGAGTGAGCCTAGAAGCCTCTGCACCTTACAGAGCTGTTACAGACTCCCAGCAAAACAGCTGCTGGCTTCATGGGCATCTTAGTCTCATGAGCTGACACACTGCCCAGGAGGCTACAGGAAGGACATCAGCCCCTCCTCTCAGCTTTGTATGCAATTTTGCCCTAAATGACTGAGGGCTTGGGTCTCCAGAGGGATGGAATTCACAGGCTGGGGAAGCTGCTCTGGTTTGTTATTGGGACCCTTCCTCTATGAGGAAGAGGTAGATGCTGTTTCCACGTCCCCAGAACAGGAGTTCTCTCAGCACGCAGGACAGGTGCTTGGCAGGCAGCTATAGGAGCTGACAGGCACAGCACTCACGTCTGCTATATATCAAACACAAACCTCCAAGTCACACCTGTGCCCAGTGTGGTGGGCGGGCTTCAAGGTCCCAAGTCACCCCAGCAAGAAGCCTGGCCAGCGAATTCTGCATCTGGGAGTGATGACAGGAAGCCATCCTATCCATGTCACCTGGCCTCAAGGCCTGGCTTGCTTGAACCCACTGTTACATCTTCAAAAGGGAGTGAGAGGGCCAGCCTGGTACAGGTAGCCGGCTGCCTGGTGCTGTCTTGAGTCTTCTTGTGACCTGTCGTTCATCCACGGCAGACATATCCTCTCTGGAATCCCCCAAACCTCCAGCACTTCATCCAAACTGCTACCGGCTCTGTGCAGCCAGCCTCACCAATGTGTTAGCTGTGATCCCTCCATCTTCCTCTAGAGTTGTGGCATCCGGAACAAAGCATCTAGCATCTAACACCCTAGAGGACAGACACCTGGGAGGAGCTTTGGGCCAGGGTTACCACAGCATGACAAAGAAAGGCATGAGTGCCCTAGATCCTTAATGTCCCCCTTTCTTCCTCCTGATGGCACCTCATTTGCCAGGCAGCCACCGCAGCTGGACAGCCACTGAAGGGTTCAGCACCTTGCCAACAAAACAACACCACGTGTCTCCACCTTCTTATCCTCAAACACCATCGGCAAATATCCCTTCAGCGCCCTGGGCCCTGCGCCAGCCGCTGTAATCCAGTGAGGACGGTGGCAGCTGTCGTGTGAACAACTCTGCACTGAGCAGAGGAAACCCAGCAGTACAAGTCTTCACTTGTCGGTGCTGGTCCTCTCTGAGCTCCGTGGCGAGGAATGAGGCCTCTGGCCTGTGTGTCTCAGGTTTCCTAGCCCTGCACCAAGAGGGTGGCTCCTGGAAACGTCTTCCTGTGACTTCTCTGAAAGTTCCCGGCGGGCCCCATTGAGGTATTATTGGCTGGGCGCTCCTTGGGTCATGCACTCTTCATGCCACCTGCTTTGCCTAGAATGATTTTCGCTTTGTGCTCTACGTGAACAACCGTCCATAAGAACCCAGTCCTCACCACAGTGGAAGCAGCACAAGACCTGTGGCCGACACAGGAGCACCTGTAACTCCCACGTGTGGCTAATGTCACTGCACTGGTGTGGCCAACTCCTGAGAGTCTAGGAGGCCTTGGCCACTGGAGTACCAACAGCAACAGAGGACTGGCCTCTGGGGTGAGTGAACCCTGTGCCCAGTGGCTCAGCTCCTGATCAGGAGACCCTGAGAAGGATGCCCCATATATGTCACCGCCTCCATCCTACTGTCCCTATAGCTTGGGAGGAACCTGCTCACACCAAGTCTGGCCAAATCCCAGAGAGGTCACAAAAGGGAAGACAGGGAAGTGACATGGAGTCCCCCAGCCTAACAAACACAGGAAGGTGGCCTGGGTGGCCTATCAGAGACATGGTGAAGTGAAAGTGAGGGAAGGATGGTGGGGAAAGCCACTGTAACCCAGCTGGAAGGAAAGTTCTCAGGAACATGTGGCGCTGGGGCAGCTGTCTGAGGCTGGTGGTGGGGTATGGATGTGTCCAAGGCCACCTCAACCACCTGGATCCTGGGTGTGTCTGAGACCTGAAACAGGGAAGGGTAACTGAGAGCTTTGTTCAGTGCTCAAGAACACAGGGACCCCACTCCAAGCTCCAAGGCAATGTCACTTGATTCCTGTCACTGCAATCACATTCAAGACCACACGACAAAACATTGAGGCCATTTAGAAGCATGGATCGTGTGTGCAAAGGCACTTGCTAGCCTTCGGTGTTCAACAACGATATGCTTGAAGCAATGCTTGGTGGCTGGAAATCCCAGAGGCCTGTGGCAGACTCTGAGGGACAGTGAGATGTACTGAGAGCCTGTAGGTACCAGGTTGACTAGGGAAGTCAGAACCAAGCAACGACACAGTAGCTATATGCAAGGAGGGGCATGTTCTCGTGGAAGTCACTTGAGTCTTGGGCCATGGAAGTACGATTAGGTAGAGTTGGTCACCCTGGAACACAGAAGGGGGCGCTAGCTGAGCAGTGCCAGGAGGTGAGAGGATTGCACTTCTGACACTGGAGGCGCCCAACACTGACAGAGCTGCCAGAAGCCACAGCACCGAAAAGGGGAGGACACCTCAAACCTGGACGACAAGGGAGCGGCCCCATGGTATGACTCCAACTCACTGTCACACAGGGCTACTCATGGCACTTAGTGGGTGTGGCTGGTGGAGATGGGGAGGATCACTACCCAAAGCCCAGGACCAGAGAGCTACCAACCCCCAGCTCCACCACATGCAGTCAACATCATGGGAAGCAAGCAGGTCAGGTCCCTGTCCCAGTCAGACCTGATTAGGGCAGATGGCATCACCCAGCAGAGCCTGGCATATGGACACCTTTCTCCCTTTCGGCTATAGCCTCTGCAGGGCAGATCTCTGGGGTGACCAGACCTCCCCTAACCTGCTGGCTCTCTATCAGAAGTGATCCTAGACCTTAAGGAATTAGTTCTGATGACAGAGTGAGTGGGCGTGACTGATGTACTGGAAGGAGAGGCCACAGAATCATCCTACACTTAGCCCCAGCAGCAGCCCCATCTTTCCCTGTAACAGGGAACACGGGCATCTAGGTTTGCAGCCAGCAGGACCCAAATATAGTCCTGCACTCCATGGGGGCCAGTCACTCAGAATGGCTCTGTCCCACAACCCTACCAACTGTTCCTCTTCTTGCCTAGCATCCAGATGCAGGAAATGAGATGAGATGGGAGTCTGCTGGCTAAGCCCAGGCAAAACGCCCTGTGGTGCCGCCACGACGCAAGCCCAGGCTCCACATACCCAGGCTCTCAAGCTCTCCAGCAGCAGGACCCAGTGTCACGGCAGTGCATGGCCCGAGACTGTAATTACCTGCATAGAAGGGGTGATGGCTACTGAGGTTCTCACCCCATGAGGAAGGACTAAAATTCATCTAGGGTAGGGCTAAGAGGTGACCAAGTTTTCTAGTACTGGCAGTGAACCCAGTGCCATTGTACTTGCCAACCAAGTGCTCACCAGTCACACCCCACTCAGTGTGTGTGTGTGTGTGTGTGTGTGTGTGTGTGTGTGTGTGTGTGTGTGTGTGTGTATGTGTGCACGCACGCGCTTGTATACACTCTTTCAACTCTGTAAGAAGTATTTGAGCCCGCTGGCACAAGCCCGTTGTCCCAGCTACCAGGAGCTGGGTGAGGTCATTATGAGACTGCAGCCCTACAGAGGTCCTGGGACCCTGGATACAGTGAGGCCTGTTGGCTGCCGCCTTCTGAGCACTGGTAAAACAAGGACAGATTACCCTGCAGTCACCACAGACCCTTGGGAAGTTAAAGAACACTTAACCAGGGCATGCAGGCTGGGCTGGGTGAAAGGAGGGAGAAGCATGGTAGGGACTGAGAGATCCACGTGTCCTCAGTCTCTCTAGGGAAGGGGTGGTCCCCCAGCCCCAGCAAACCTCAAATGTGCAAGCTGGCCCAGACCAGTTCCTCATTTTCAAAACAAGTCAGAAACCTGAAGCTTTCCCTGAAATTACAGAATCTCCGGCCACTTCCTAATTAAAAACACGTGCAGAAGCCCCAATGGGAGTGAGTGGCCCCTCCACTGGCCCCAGGTAAGGTGACAATTTCTGCCTGGGTGACTTTCTGGAGATTTTTCAACTTTCTGGGTGCCTGGGCACAGAGGAGGAATGTGGGTGATACTTCTCCCCACCACACTAAGGGCCTGAGCAGAGGAAGCAGAAACCAATGCCCTTAGAACAGATGGAAGGGCCTGGGCCACTGCCACCAACCTGCAGGGACAGCCAGCGGCTGGGAAGTGCCCTGCACCTTCCCTTCCTGTCCCCGCTCTGAACATCATTCTTTTGTTCCTTTTTGAATTTTGAGACAGGATCTTGCTAAGTTGCCCAGGCTAGCCATGAAATGACTAAGCATGTAGCCCAGGCTGGTACGAAATTGAGATGCTCCTGCCTCAACCTCCCAGGTTCTGGGATAACAGGCCTGGGCCACTGGGGCCCAGCTTCTCCAAGCTTCTCAGCTGCCTCCACTCACTCCAACTTAGCCACATTGAACACAGGCAGTTTGACTGGCTCCTGACACACTGACACTTCAGCCCCTCTGCCACCACTCCACCTCTGCCGGAGAGGCAGACTCAAAGCCGGGCACAGTCCCAGGACACACATCCACCAACACCAGCACAGTCCTGTGCTCTCCTTTGACCTAAAGGCTAAGTGTAGGCCATGAAAGGAGGTAAAGAGAGGCTAGGCACCAAGCCCAACTCTGAGGGTCACAGGTGACATCTGAGGCCACACAGCTGTCACAACTAAGGACTGGACACCTGCAATGCCTGGGCAGCACCCCCCATAACCAAGGAGTCTGGCCTCGGTGTTCAGTGCCTGGGTTGAGAAGCCCTGGGCCACAGCGTCATGCAGATAGGATTCAGGGGACAGAGGTGTACTTTCTGGACTCCCATCAACTACTTAGCCAGGGTCATCTCAGTGTGGTAGAACCTCCACAACTTACACTCACTCTACTTCCTCTCTTCCATCCACCCAGGTGACAATATTGTGCTTTTCTTTCTTTCCTCTGTCCCTTTCTCCTCTGAGCCTTTGAGCAGCCCATATCTGAAATGAGGGTTCAGGGTGGGAGCACCAGCTGACAGTGAGCACTTACTGTCATAGGCAGAGCCTCATCAAGGCTCACAATGCCATGAGATGGGGGCTGTGACCTGCACTCCCAGTTTGCTAGTGGGGAAACTGAGGCCTCGGTTCAAAGCAAAGTAAGAGCACTAGCCTGGTTTGCTCTAGGGTAGATACTGTGCCCACCATCCCCTGGGAGATGACTCTGCAGCTACCCCAACTCAGAAGGTGGGGCTTTGTATGGAAGTATTTAAGGAAGTCAGGACCCCGGGGCAGGAGACTGAAGATGGGGTGTGCTACGAGTATCCAGTAAGTGCATTTGGTCACACTATTGTGCTGCTAAACCTCAAGTGGACAGAACAGCCCTGTCTAGCCCAAGATGGCTCCTTGTTCCCACCATGCACACACACAGCTGGCCACTGAATAGCTAGAAGCCACTGCTGGTCCTGCTGGGTACCAATCTTCTGTGCTATCTCCCTTCCTGCACCACAATCAAGCTGTCTTTTCCACCCTCCTTCTGTCCAGTGTTGAGGGACTCCCAAAACAGGACACAGAGGAGAGTGGAAAAGCCCTGCTCCAGTCTCTGTCTCTCTCCCAGGAGAGAAGCAGCGCAAGGGGACTCCTCAAAGCCATGAACTACAGAAGTTTCACAGAAGGGCTGTGAGAGCTGCCGGTCCTTCTATGAGATCACCATGGTAACAAGAGCCTGCAGGATGCAGCACTGGACTACGACTAAGGATGCTTCCTTACATGCGAGCAGGATGCACCTCAGCAGAGCTGCACAGAGCAGGGCTCTGAATCCTGGAGTGCCTTTGACAGTGCAGGGACCCAGAGGTCCAGAGATCTGGGGATATGGGGCTACCCAAGCACCACACTGGACGGAAATCAAGCATGTATGGACTGAAGAGGGATGGGGAGGGCAGGTGAGATGACTGAGCACCCAGTCACGTTAAGACAGCCACTACCTCAGAATGCCTGCGATGGGATGGCCCACGACAGAGAAATGAAATGGATGGAAGGGAGCCTGGGAGGGAAGACGGGGGACATTAAGGATCTAGGGCACTCATGACTATGGGGTAGGTACCCCATAGCTTCAAAACACACAGGCAACAGGGCCAATACTAAGGGACTGAGTGCTAGCCCAGTATGCACAGCCCTAGGCTCCATCTCCAACAAACGTCATGCCAGCCACATGCTTGTCATCCCAGCATTAGGAAAATGGAGGCAGAAGGATCAGTCAATCGCTCAGGTTATCTTCAACTACACAGCGAGTTCAAGGCCAGCCTGGACTACAAAACCAACACCACACACTTACTTTACAAAGGTGACAAGACATCAAACACCATGCTGGGAACATGCCCAAGAGACAGAGTGTTCTGGAAACACAGCGACTGATTTGGAAACAATAGATCTGATGCACAAAAAATGCACCTCCTGGACCTGGCTTTGACAGGACTCTTGTTTGGACAAAACAGCAGGTGGGCACAGCCCCTCCTAGGCACAAACTTCAATGCCAAACATTCCCCATTTCAATTTTACAACCAAGTAGGCAATTTACTGTGTGGAAGCCACAAGAAAACACAGTCCCCAGGGACAGCAAATCTAAATTGCTCCAAGGCCCCTCTCATTGAGAACCCTCACCAACAAGCTCCTTGCTCATGGAACAGCTAGCTCTCGGATGGCTTCTATACCAAGCACTGCTCTAGAACCGCAAGTGACGGGCAAGGAAGAACTCCAGCCCTGGCAGTGCTTCTGCTCCAACAGAGCGTGACCTAGCTTGCTGACTGACAGCCACAATGGGACAATAAAGCAGAGCAGAGGAAACGGCAAAGGTGGCCACCAAGGAAAACAGGTAGCCAGGGAATTCCTTAAGAGTAAAGCAGCGTGAAGAAAGACAGACCACCAAGGTGGGCTGGGGGGGGGCATTTGCTCCAGCAGGAACTTCAGGCTCCAGGCACTGCAGAGCACAGTGGCTTAGGGAGGGAGGGCCTGTGCAGAAGGGTCACTCTAGCTTCTGGGTAAGGCACAGCAGGAGACAAGGCAGAGGGAAGACACCCCATGGAAACAGTGATGGTGGTTCTGGGCTAAGAGGGAAGGTCCTATTGAGAGACGACCTGTTTTCTGGGAGGGAACTCTGTTCCAGGCAGGACATGACCAATCCTAAAGGGGATCTTCATGACACTACCCCATGCAGTACTGCACACCTGGGAGGTAGAAGCAGGAGGACCAGGACATCAAGGCTAGCTTCAGGTATAAGGTGAGTTCAACAAACAAAAAACACCAGACATAAAACCCTAACCATTTTTGAAAGGAAGTATGGCTTTAAAACACATCCGGAGTATGTCACTTCAACCTCTAGTTCTCTGGTCCCCCTACTACCCCTTACACCCACAAAGGCTCCTTATAAACGAGACATAAGGTAAAATAGACCCGAGTGGGGCCTCACTCTAGGCTGCCCTGCTTCACACAGCGCTGCTTTCTGACCTGCCTCAAGCGAATTACAAACACCCACCTTTCAAGGCTTGGACAGAGACAGTATTGCAGGTGTAAACACTACCTCCATAGTCTGGACACTATCCCATCGCCCTCCCCCACCAGGCTCAAGTGTGCTCTCTGAAGAACCCCACATCCCTGGATTTTCTACAGAGGCCCCAGGCCACAAAAGGAATATTGCACGGTGAAGAACCAGGTCCCTGTTGTGATTAGCTTGCCTGTAGTTATGCAGGGAGAAGGACAGGGCTAAAAATAGACCTCTGAAGTCCCCAAACTACAAGCCAGGAGCAGCCCCCAAGGGAGAACATCAGAGAGCATCAGGCTGCAAGGCGACCGACTGTGAGACTGGGGAAGTGTGACATGGCCCAAGATGCTCAGATGGGGAGTCGGAGCCCCACCGGGGAGGGTTCACAGGGCAAAAGAAAAGGGATGTACAGAAGCAATGAGGACCCGCAGATCAGGTAGCCAAGCCTAAATTACGGGACATGAGCTGCACCCCAAAGGGCATGGAAGCCAATGGCAGGAATAGGAGCACCGGGTTCGGGTCTGAGCAGAGCTCGAGATGCAGGCCACAGGTCGGGGTGGCCGAAGACGTGGGATGACTAGGAGCCGGGCCTGAGGCCAGGCCGGGGACGGAGGCCCGGGCCCCAGGCGAGGGGGGCGGGGAAGGGAGCGTGGCGCGCTGGGCTGGCGAGCAGGCCCCGAGGTCTCGCCCCACCCGAGGCCGCGGGGCCGCCTCTCCGGCCCGTTGGGCTCCCGGGAAGGCCTACGAGGCGGAAAGGCCTCGGGTGGCGGTCGCGGCGGGGCTCAGGAGCCTCGAGGCCGGGCGGAGGCAGAAGCCGGGACTGCCGCGAGGAACCGGGCTGGGAACCGGACGCCATGGTGGGAGGACCCGCTGGGTCCCCAAGCCGGACGAGTCCGGACTCGCGCAGCCTGAGGCGCTCACCCTTCGGCTCTAAGGCTCCCTCGACCTCCCGCCCCCCGGCCGCCCGCCGCCAGCAGGCCTCCGACGGCGCCTCCCCTACCTTCGTTCGCCAGATCCGCCATTTTACTTCCTTAAGCCCTCCCACAAGGCCCCGCGCCCGGCCCCCGGGTTCGGCCTGCTTTCTGCGAAGACTTCCTGCGCCTGCGCATTCCACCAGCCGACGCCGGGGCGAGGAGGAGGGCAGCTTACACCGGCTCGCGCTCCGGTCGCGCGCCTGCGCACTAACGGTTCTCCACCCGCCGCCTCTTCCCGCCCGCAGAAAAGGGCGGGGCTAGTGCGGCACGCATGCGCGCAGGCAGCGCGAGTCGGCTCGCGTTTCTCAGGTCCTGGCGTTGGCAGGATGCTAAGGGAGGGGCGTGTCCGGACTTCGCGCATGCGCACCGGCGCCGCGCCGCTGCTTGCGGTGCTGACTTCGATCCCGCTACTTTGCTTGTTTGTTTCTCTGGTGTCATCCGAGGCTGACCCCTTCCTTAAGGCCGCGAGGCGCTTTTCACATGCACGCAGGAGTGACCGGTACCTCAGGCCTCAGTTTCCCCGAGTCAGGAGCCAATCCCATTCACACGGTTTTGCTAAGGCTATGTGGGAGGGTTGACCGCGGGTTTCAGACACAGGCTGCGCGAAGGAAGCCTGCTCAACCTGCCTGGGCATCTGGCTGAGCACCCTGGCGCACACCTTTAACCCAGCACTCGGGTGCGTTCCAGGCCAGCCTGGGAGCCTGGTTTACAGGGCGAGTTCCAGGATAGCCAGGGCTGTTACACAGAGAAACCCTGCCTCGAAAAACGAAAGAGAGAGAGAAAGAGAACAAAAAAGCTGGGCATCGAAGTTACATCTGTAAATGGATGTCTGTGAGAGTGACGGGAGACTTGCTGCCCGTCCACCATCTTTAAAATACACTCAAAACCCTTGGGCAATGTGGGTTTGCTAGTTTGTTTGTTTGTTTTGAAACTGTATCAACACTACAAATTTATCATTTTTGTTTCCAACTTATTTTTGGTTTTCGAGGCCGGGTTTCTCTGTGTAGTCCTGGCTGACCTGGAACTCATTCTGTAGACCAGGATGGCCTACACTCAGGATTGTCCTGCCTCTGCCTCCTAAGTGCTTGGTTAAAGGCGTGTGCCACTACCACTAGCTAATTTTTTGTAGGTTTTTTGAAAAAGATTTATTTGTATGTGTATGAGTGTTAATGCCTGCACGTATGTATGTGCACTCTGTGTGTGCAGTGCCTGCAGAAGCTGAGAAGGTGCTGGCTGTCCTGGAACTGGACTGCGGATGGCGACTGTCAGCCAACTGTGTCGGTGCTGAGAACCAAGTCCAGCCATCTGGAAAAGTACCAACTGCTCTTACTACTGAGCCCTGGTTTTGTGTTTTGCTTTCACAGTGCTAAGGATTGTTTTCCAAGAACCCAGTTTTTCCATCATGCTAATACGGTTCCCCAGCCCTAGAGTGGGGAATTCTAGTAGACCCCCCCAACCCACACACACACTGATTACGCCCCCAGACCCCTTCACTGGGAGAGTGTAGATAGGGGCTCCACTCTGACCACGCCCCTAGACACTGGGAGAGTCTAAGAGGGGGCTCCACCCTGACCACACCCCCAGTCCCTCAGCGGGGATTCTAGGCGGGGCTCCAGCCTGACCACGCCCCAGCCCCTCACTGGAGGATTCTAGGCGGGGCTCCACCCTGGCCACGCCCCCGCCCCTCACTGGCGGATTCTAGGCTGGCTGTTACTCTCCCGGCTCTGTAAATGGCGCCTTGAGCTCATGATCACGTTGAACAGGGTTGGTTCTAGAATTGCTTCTACTCATCTCTCACCATCTTCATGCGTAAGCCCCTCATCTCCAAATACAGTTGAAATCCAGACCCTTCGCACTGCCTGTCCCCAAACTGCCCCCATTTCTTTGCCCTCCTTAGGCATTTGCTTCCTCGGGCTTTCCAGGCTTTGTCCCCCACACAATAGCAGGCTCAGGAATCTTGGAAATCTACATGAAGAACATGAGGGGATCCCTCCAGGTGTCATACAGAGAAATGAACTGCCCGAAGAGATAGGAATGAAAACGGGTGCAGACTGACTTTGTCAACCTGGATCAGACTTCGGGGAGCTGATAATAGGTGGTTTATTCCCAATGTATTTAAACGTGCTATAATTTGGAAAAAAGTTTACTGGTGTAATCCAATCCCCATTGTACAAGGAAGTGTGATTACATTGAACTCAACTCAGAAGACGCATCATTTCTTCCAAGAAGATGGGTTCTAGAGACAGGGTACCTGTGCCAGCTTAAGGACCCAGGGTCTGGCCTAGTCCGGGTGGTTCAGATAACATAGAGGTCTTCTGGGCTATTAGCGCTTCCAGTCTTGGTTGGAGGAGCTTGATATGGACCAACAGATAATGCAGATCAGGCTGTTAATTACTCCCGATTCCCAGCCTTCTGGAAGAAAGAGCAGGTTTTTCATCTTTCCTGTTGGAAAGACAATCAGTCATGCCTGTTTAACATTCTTGGTCTCTCAGGAGATCTGTGGGCACAAGGACCTTCGTGCTATGCTCCCAGCAAGAACATGAAACATAAATGCCTTGCATGCCTTTAATCCCAGCACTCGGGAGGCAGAGGCAGGCGGATCTCTGTGAGTTCGAGGCCAGCCTGGTCTACAAGAGCTAGTTCCAGGACAGCCAAGGCTACATAGAGAAACTCTGTCTCGAAAAACAAAAGCAAACAAAAATGTCATGCACATGCCCCAACCAAGTACTTGTAGCCAACTTGGGGATGGCTCATGAGTCAGCCCACCCTGAGTTCGAGGCCAGCCTGGTCTACAAGAGCTAGTTCCAGGACAGCCAAGGCTACATAGAGAAACTCTGTCTCGAAAAACAAAAGCAAACAAAAATGTCATGCACATGCCCCAACCAAGTACTTGTAGCCAACTTGGGGATGGCTCATGAGTCAGCCCACCCTGCCACACCATTGTTCTTCACAGACACTGGTTTCCTGTCATCTTCCACAGAATTGGCCCCTAGTCCTGGAGCTCAGTAAACTTACTGACCCCTCTGTCTTTGGTTTCTGCTTCGGGTCTCCATCTGGGATGGGACTATCTTAGTCAGTGTCCTATCGCTGTGAGGAGACACCATGACAACGGCAACTCTACAAAGAAAAACATGTAACTGGGGGGGTTTGTTACAGTTCCAGAGACTTAGCCCATGATTATCATGGCAGGCATGGACAGGCATAGGACTGGAGCAGCGGCTGAGAGCTTTACATCCTGACTCTCAGCAGAGAGAGAGAGAGAGACAGAGAGACACAGAGACACAGAGAAAGAGAGACTGGGCCTGGCAATGGGTTTTTGAAACCTCAAAGCCCACCCTGTGACACAGTTCCTCCAACAAGGCCGCACCTCCCAATCCTTCTCAAGTAGTGCCGCTCCCTGCTGACTAAGCACTCACATACATGAGCCTATGGGGGCCATTCTTATTCCAGCCTCGTCAGGGTCTCAGCAATTCTTGCTTCTTCTTCGGTAAGATCTGGACAAGGTCATGACTTTGGGACCCAGGGACTAATCCTGACTTTCGGGTTCAGAATGGTTTTTATATTTTAAGTGCGTGGAAAGGGGAAAAACTCAAAAGAAGGATGTTCAACCCTGTGTGAAATGTAAACTTGAGGGCTGCGGTAGCTCCGCTGGCACCAAGCAAGCGGGAGGGCCTAAGCTTGCATTCCCAGTGCCCACATCAAAGCCATGTGTGATAGCCGGCTCTCCCACCAGAGGCGAGATGGAGGTGACTCCTAGGCCACATGGTGGCTTCTTGGCCAGCTGCTCACACAGCAACTCTCATAGAAGCTTTTTGGGGTGTTTGTATGTGTGCTGCACATGGGTGAGCAGCAATGCTCACCCACGACTGCGTATGCTGTCAGTAAAGTGCTTGCCTTTCAAACATGAGGGCAAATCGCAGGCTGCAAAACACTGAGAGACCTCGTATGTCAACAAATAGCAGTCCTGTGGCATCCACCCATGTGCACACACAACTGTGCATACACACGCTTGAGCACACACATCTACATAATAATTTCTTGTTTTGGAGACAGGGTCTCATACAGCTGAGGATGAACTGCCACACCAGTTTTTATTTAGATCATAACAAAACGTTTGCAAGCCCAACCCATGATACTATTTCCGTGGTCATGCTTCTATGAAAGCTTGCCCATTGTCCCCGTGCCTCGACCTTCTCCTGGCATCATAGGTTTTCCTGGACTAACATCATTTATGTAGAGCTCCCTCGGTGGAGGGAGAGCCTGTGGTGGCTGTGTACATGCATGTTGTAAGTATAACTGCTGTTGTTATCACTTCAGTCTAGACAGCCATCGAAGAAACCCTTCCAGGTCTGGGGAGATGGCCTAGTCAGTAAAGTGCTCACCTTGCAACCACAAGGACCTGAGTTCGAACTCCTAGAAACCACGTAGAAACAGTCAAGTGTGATCACAGGCACCTGCAATCCCCGCCCTGTACAGCCTAATTGTTGAGCTCCAGGTTTAGTGAGAGGCCCTGCCTCAAAACAAACATGGCCCAGCGGTAGTGGCACATGTCTTTAATCCTAGTACTTGGGAGGCAGAGGCAGACGGATCTCTGTGAGCTCAAGGCCAGCCTGGTCTACGGAGCAAGTGCCAGGACAGGCTCCAAAAGATACACAGAGAAACCCTGTCTTGAAAAAAACCAACTGCTGGGCGGCGGTGGCGCTCACCTTTAATCCCAGCACTTGGGAGGCAGAGGCAGAACTCACTCTCTGTGAGTTCGAGGCCAGCCTGGTCTACAAGAGCTAGTTCCAGGACAGGCTCCAAAGCTACAGAGAAACCCTGTCTCAAAAAACCAAAAAAAGAAAAAGAAAAAAAAAAACAATCGCCCCAAAAAAACAAAACAAACAAACAAACAAACATGGGATGGATGGTACTCGCAAAACAGCGCCAATGGTGTCATCTAGCCTCTGCAAGCATGTACACACACAGTACACACACTACTTACACAATGAGTCGTGTGAGCCAGGGTCTGCAGCCTCTTTTGAGTTTGCTTGTGTGTCCACAGTGGCAGAGGGCACACTGGAAATTGTAGTCTGTTTTCTCCATGCACCTGCCCCTTCCTAGGTGCGGTCCTCACACCACGGTGTCAGCATCACCCAGAAGAGGGTATGGATCCCAGGCCAAGCCTGCCGAGGCTGCACACGCCTATCATACCAGTGCAGGAGGTTAAAGAAGAACAGCTTCAAGGTATAGAGAGAATCTGCACCAAAGCAAGAGACCGTGAGAGAGCCAGCATGGCATGCATGGCTGGACTGAGTGCCCTGCACCGCAAAACCAAAACAAGGTAAGAAAGGGGCTGGTGAGGGCCCCACAGGTCGAGGCCGTCAGGCTGAGGGCCCAAGTTTGACCCCCGGGATCCAGATGGTGGGGGAGAGAACTGACCTCCACAGACACGTGTGTACACACACACTCTTATGCACACAAACAAATGTAAACATTCCTGAAAGGAAGAAGGAAGGGGTGGCAAGTCAGGCCTAAATTTACCCTCACATATTAACTAGACACCTAAATGTAGCTTACTGAGTATTTTGGATCTTCGGGGACACTTCTACAGACATGGGGGGCAGGGAGACACTCTCACAGTGGAGTCTAGTCTGGTCATGAACTCAAAATCCTTCTGCCTTGTCCTCCCAAGTGCTGGGGTCACTGGTATACGCAGGCGATTCTGGCTTCCAGAACATCTGCTATAGAGAGCCTCGATCTCTCTCGCTCTTCCCTCCCCCCCTTTAAAGTTTTGAGATAGGGTCTCATATTGCCCAGGTTGGCCTTGCACTGGCTTTGACCTGAGGATGCCCACGGACTTCCGATCCTCCTGCCTCCACCTCGAGAGAGCTAGCATGATGTCACCACCATGCTCAGTTTTGATTTATTTTGTTTTGTTTTGTTTTTGTTTGTTTGTTTGGTTGGTTGGTTTTTTTTGTCTTTTTCAAAGGCAGTGTCTCTACATTGACATAGCTCCGGCTGGCCTGGAGTTTGCAGCAATCCTCCTGCCTCAGCTCCAAACTCCTGGGACATGGATGTGTGCATACAACACAGCCATCTGTCTCTCTGTGTATGAGTGGTGTATGCACACATGTGAGTGTGGATATGTGTGCATGGCAAGTGTGCGTGCAAACCAGAGGGTGTTGGAGTCCTGCTCTGTCCCTGCCTGGTCCCTGGCAGTGCTGGGGTCACAGGCACTCATGGCCGCGCCTGACTTTCACATGGTTGCTGGAGATTCCAGCAGGTGTGAATGCTTTACCAGATGAGCCATGTCTCCAGCTCCCGCCTCTCCTCTTTTCCTTTGTGGTACTACTGGGTCTTGAACTCAAGACCACAAACGGGCCAGGCAGGTGCTGTATGTTCGGCCCCACCCTCTCACATCTGACCTGTTCAAGCAGCCCTGGGTGGGTTTTCCCACCTTCTGCCCTGTGAACTTTCACCCATAGGATGCTTTCTTGGCTGTTGTGTGAGCCTTGCAGCTTGATTCAGAGTCTTTGTGTTGTCGTTTAAAATAGGCAGTGCGCACAGGACTTTATCCCAGCACTTCGGAGGCAGAGGCAGGTGGACCTCTGAGTTTGAGTCCAGTCTGGTCTACAGAGCACATTCCAGGTCAGCCAGGGCTACAAACTGAAACTCTGTTTCAAACAAAAGTAAAATAGCTAAAATAATAACACCATAAGGCATAACAAATAGACCTTAGTGAAACTAAACAAGCAAACAGGCTATTATATGCTAGATAAAGGGGCTGGAAGCCAGGTCAGGGATTAAGAGAACTAGCTGCTCTTGCAGAGGACCTACCTGAGTTTCCAGCATCCACAGGCGTCTGTATTTCCCGCTCCTGGAGATGCGACGCCCTCTTGTGGCCTCCACAGGAACCGTGTTGAAGTGGCACACACACATGCACATCCAAATGGAATAAAAATTATAAAGATTGCTGGGTGGTGGTGGCGCATGCCTTTAATCCCAGCACTCGGGAGGCAGAGGCAGGGGTATCTCTCTGAGTTCGAGGCCAGCCTGGTCTACAAGAGCTAGTTCCAGGGCAGGCTCTAAAGTTACAGAGAAACCCTGTCTCGAAAAACCAAAAAAAAAAAAAAAAAAAAAAAGGGAAGGGAAAGAAAAAAATGGCTCTTTTTTGTTTTTTTGTTTGTTTGTTCCTTTGTTTTTTGAGACAGGGTTTCTCTGTAGCTTTGGAGCCTGTCCTGGAACTCACTGTGTCGACCAGGCTGGCCTCGAACTCACAGAGATCTTCCTGCCTCTGCCTCCCAAGTGCTGGGATTAAAGGCGAGCGCCACCACCAACTGGCTACTTTGCGGGGGGAGGGCGGGTAAATTCTTTCACCCTCTTCTCATCCAGAAATAGGGATCCATTTATCTTGAGTACGATCAATACAGCTCATCTTCAGTGTGTAGCGTGTGAGGCTAGCCCCTACTGGAGACAGAGACACAGCTTCCTTCTTTTGCGGAAAAATTTGTCCCATTATTAACTATTATTAGTTAATTTATTAGTCGGAGATTCATGTAGCCCAGGCTGGCCTTCTACTCCCTATGTAGCCGGAGATGATCCTGCTCTCCCAGGGCCCGTGCCCTGGGTGTCGCGTGCATGCCTGCATAGTGGTCTTTATCCTCACTCTCAATTGTGTTTCTTTCCTTCCTCTGTGTGTGTGTGTGTGTGTGTGTGTGTGTGTGTGTGTGTGTGTGTTTATGTTTTGAGATAGGGTTTCGGGACTGGAGAGATGGCTCAGTGGTTAAGAGCATTGCCTGCTCTTCCAGAGGTCCTGAGTTCAATTCCCGGCAACCACATGGTGGCTCACAACCATCTGTAATAAGTCTAGTGCCCTCTTCTGGCCTGCAGACATACACACAGACAAAATATTGTATACATAATAAATAAATATTAAAAAAAAGAGATAGGGTTTCTCTCTGTTACAGTCCTGGCTAGCCTGGAACTCATCTGTATACCAAGCTGGCCTGGAACTCACAGAGATCGCCTGCCTCTGCCTCCCAAATGCTGGGATTAAAGGCGTGTGCCACCACCGCCTGGCTCAGGGTTTCATTCTTTAGCCCAGGCTGACACAAATTCGTGGGTGATCCTCCCGCCTCGCCGCCTCCTGTACAGGGTATGTGGACAGAATCGGTGGGTCCAGTTCCAAGCCTGCACAAATTCCGGGAAGAGGGTTGCACACATGACCACTGGGGGGCAGCAGAGAACTGCGATGATTTTAGCGCCTGTGCGTTTGTAACGGTCAACGCAGGTGTCTTTCTCACTTTACTTAAGGGAACCCATGTGCCCACGCCGCGCAGACTCGCACCCCGTCCGGCAGACCCCGGAGCCCCGTGCGCTCCCATCCGGCAGCTGTGTGGGGACCAAACTACAGGCCTGGGATCATATAGTCCCTCCCTCTAGCTTCTTGTAAGGGTCTCCCACTGACTTCCCAGTGCTGCTTCTGCGTGGGTTCTGGGGATCCGAACTCAACGACATGCGCTTGCACGCAGAGGCCTCCCCTAGGCCTCTGGGCGACATCTCTAGGCGCTGTAGTTGCCCGCACCAGGATTGCTCCGTGTATAACTGGACTCCCTGATTCCGTGGAGAGCTTCCTGAACCCAAGAATCCCCCAGGACGAGGGTGTACTGTTCAAGGGAGATGAGGGAGCCTCGGGTCAGTTCGGAATATTGGAGTTTGGAATCTAAGGAGGAATGAATGGTGAGTTGGGCCGCTGCAGCAAGATGCACACACCCTCCAGCAATCCTACCTCTCCATCACGCGTTCACTGAACTAGCCTCTCGGGGATCTTAGTGAGGGCTTGGTAAGGAGACGTAGCCGGTGACCTGAGAGTGGAGGGCTGGAATGGTGCAGGTTCACAGCCAAATTATCCCTTAACGGCCTTTCATTCCTCACCCGTGTGTCACTGACATCCTTGTGTTGATAGGTAGAAGCAGGCCCTTGGCTTCTACCAGTCCCAATGCGAAGACTGATGTCATGCCAGCATCGTAGGCCCGCAGCAGCAGAGGCTCACACAATTGTCCCTGAGAAGCACTTGACTGTGACAACCCTACCCTGTTACTATTAACACTTCCCTAAACAGCTCACCTGTTGAAACCTGTGTTCCTGAGTCACAATCACATGCGACTCCAGAAAAAAAAAAAACCTCTTCTTCTGCCCTGTGAGGCGAGAGCCAAGTTTCTTCACATTCTCCAACCCCAAATGCCCAGAATCTGGCTACAGCCTCCAGAACTTGAACACGATTGACGGTTTCACAGAAAGAATAGTATTGAGATAGGGGTTCATGTGGCCTGGAATGGCCTCAAACTCAGTATGTAGCTGAGGCCAGTCCTCTGCCTCATGCTAGGATGACAGGCATGTGTTAGCACACTCAGCTCAGGTGATGGATGACAGGCATGTGTTAGCACACTCAGCTCAGGTGATGGATGACAGGCATGTGTTAGCACACTCAGCTCAGGTGCTTGGGGTATCCATCGGGGCTTGGTGCATGCTAGACACTCCACTCACAGGGTCCAGCCTCGGCTCAAAGACAGCTGTGGGTTTACAGAGCCATCAAGAACTGAGCAGAGCCTAAGTCCATGTGGCCTTTTCCCTCCCTCCACCCCCCAAGAAACCTGCAGTTTCTCAGCTCCCCACCAGAAGCCTAGTTCACAGCAGAAAGACATCCACGGCATCTGCCCGAGAGACCCATGTCCGAATGACTGGGTCCCAGCTGGTGAACTGTTTGGGAAGGATTAGAAGGTGTGGCCTTATTGGAGGGTATGTCACTGGGGTGGGCTTTGAGGTTTCAAAGTGTCTCTCTGCCTGCTGCTGGCAGGTCAGGATGCAGCTCTTGGCTGCCACTCCAGCGCCATGAGAAGCCTGGACTAAGCCTCTGATACTGTAAGCAAACCCTCAGACGCTTTCCTTTCTAAGAGTTGTCTTGGAGCCGGGCGGTGGTGGTGCACACCCTTAATCCCAGCACTCAGGAGGCAGAGGCAGGCAGATCGCCAAAGCTACAGAGAAACCCTGTCTTGTTTTGTTTTGTTTTTCGAGACAGGGTTTCTCTGTTTGGAGCCGGTCCTGGAACTAGCTCTTGTAGACCAGGATGGCCTCGAACTGACAGAGATCTGCCTGCCTCTCCCTCCCGAGTGCTGGGATTAAAGGTGTGCGCCACCACCGCCCCGCCCTGATTTATTTCTTACCTGATCCCATCCCAGGCACCTGCAGAGACACTCTGTAATCTCACGATTTTATTATGTCCAAAGTGTTCTGTCTACATGTACGCCTGCAAATCTCATTACAGATGGCTGTGAGCTACCCTGTAGTCGCAGGGAGTTGAGCTCAGGACCTCTGGAAGAGCAGCCAGTGCTTTTAACCTCTGAGCCACCTCTCCAGCCCGAGATTGTTGTTTTTGAAAAGGTGAGCTTATGTCAATCACCTTTTAGTTTTGTAAAGACAGGATGCACCTGGCTCAATTTGGCCAAGCTAGAAAAAATGCTAAGTGTTGTTTTTGGTTTAAAGATGTTTTGATATAAAAGTTGGGGGAAAAACATATTTGACATATTTGTTTGTGCTGGAAGATAGGAAAAACTTGTTAGTGTGGGGAAACATGTTTGTTTTTGATATATAAAGATGGCTGGAGCTATTTGGGGCCGGCCACATTGTGAGAAACCCATCCGGTGGTGCAACAATTCATTTCTTTGTGCCTACTCCCCGTCCCCGTCTCAGGCTGCCACAGACCAGGGCGTTGAAGGGTAGACCTGCTCCTAGCATCCCACAGTGAGGGACCAGAGTCGTGGTCAGGGATGGAGCCACCCAGTGAGGAGCTGGGAGTGTGGCCAAGGACAGAGTCCTAGACCTAGAATCCCACACACTGGGGGTGTGGTTAGGGGGTAGAGCGCCTGGTTGGCATGGATACTGTCTGGTCACTATTGTTAACAGTTTATTGGGACAGGAGACAATGTGTACATACACGGAGGTCAGAGGTCCCTCCCTGCAGCCCCTATGTGTCTGGCTGTCTCTCAAAGTCTGTCTGTCTGGCCTCTTAGTGTACCTGGCTTGGGAGTCCCCCTGGCTGGTCCTTCACCTTCCTGGAGCGCAGGCACTGTCTCAGTCTGCCCCACAGCCAGAAGCAGTTGCACAACTTAAAGTAGCTATGGAACAGCCAGGAGCAGAAGTTCTTGAAGCGCTGCCCCCTCTCGGTGCCCAGCTCCTTGGGGATGGCGTAGGCCAGCCACATGCTCAGCAGCGTTGTCACCACCAGCAGCATGATGCTGAGTACCGGTGGGAACATGGCCACGGGTAAGGCCCCGTACACGTACACGCTGAATATGGTGTTTAGGCTGCAGTAGCTGCAGGGGACAGTGGGCATAGACTGTCCTGGGTCCTCACTCCCGTTCACAAGACCAGTTCTCCCTTGTGCATGGGTACTAAGATATGCTTTTCTGTTTGCTTTGGTTTAGGGTTTGGGGGGAAAGGGGACTGAGGACAATTACATCACCATTTGAAAGAAAAACATGATGACAGGCCAGCTGAACTTCAGCTGCTGCCAAGAGGAGAGGAACGGTGAGAGAGCCCGGGGAGGTCTGGGGTATGGAGGACCAACAGCCTCAGCAAGGGGAGGGAGGAGTCTGGAGTGAAAGCCTGCAGCCCGCAACCCGCAGCCCACAGCCCGCAGCCTGCAGCCCGGCAAGAGTCCAGGAAGCCAGGCTGATGAGCCGCCACCCTTATGCGGCCACAGCCCACAGTTGCTGCTGCGTGACTTTGACCCTGATCTCATGCAGCCCAGGCTGGCCTCAAACTAGTTCTGTAGCCAACGATGGCCTTGAACTCTTGATCCTCCTGTGTCTGTCCATGTCCCCATTGCTGGGGTGACAGGCACACACCACCATCCCCAGAATCTGCCAGATCGCTCTGACGCCAAACCTGTGTGTCACCTCTCCTGGACCTCCCCCAGCCACAGTGTCCCCTCCACTCACCTGTAGTATGGATCCACCACAGAGAGAAGAAAGGTGTAGATTCCATTTCTTTGACCAAAAATAACCCTATTGTCTGTCCGGCCACCTAAGATCTGATACTCGACCTCTGGCCACAGCAGGGGCTTGTTGTAGTTGTCATCGTGGCAGCTGACATAGCTCTGGGGCAAGAAGAGGAGGATGGCGCTGGCCCTCAGCCTCCGTCCTTCACATGGCCTCGGTCCTCCTAGCCCTGCCAACCTCCCACTTCACCCTTCCTGGGACTCCTGGGGAGATACAGCCTAGACTGCCCTCCAGCTTGCTTTGTGGTGGGTCCGTCAGCCTCCAGCTCCGCAGGGAAGGGATGCCGGCAGACACCAGCGCAGCATGGGCGGGATCCTGCCTACCTCTCTGTTCCAGAGGGATGGATGGTCTGCGTGCTTGACAAACTCTGCCTGAATGGTGCTCCAATTCTGAGGCTGTGATCGGCAGTTGGCAGTGGCAGCCGTCAGGGAGTATGAATAGGTGATTACCCCGTTGATCTCACTGATCACGTACTCAGCATTCATGATTTCCTCTAGAACCCCATCCTTCCACCTGAGACACAAGGTGAGGCAGCGGGGTTCCACACCCCGATGGAAGGTGTGGGAAAAGAATGGGGGAGAAGTAGAGGGAGGGATCCAGCCACTATGAATGAGGGTCCTTCCTAAAAGGGATAAGTTTGCAATGTTGTGTGTTTGGGTTTTGTTTATTGTTTCTGTAGCCCAGGCTGGCCTTGAACTCCTGATCCCTGTCTCCACCTCTGCACTGCTGGGATGACAGGTGCGTGTGCACTATGGTGCCTGGTTCACGGGGTGCTGGGAACGGGATCTGGGGCTTTATGAAGCCAAGCAAGCACTCTACCAGTTGGCCCCAGCAAACAGAACTCCCACACCCTATCCATCCCTGATAGGTTTTGGATGATGTCTGTGGATACCTCCCCAAATCTTAAGTCTACACCCAAGGACTGAAGCACCCTGACATCTGAGGGCTGTGTCATCTCAATATTGAGCCGAGCTTCTCTTTTTAGGCTTGGCTTTTCCTTGGTAGCTGAGGAGCAAAACAATCTGGACACACAGACATTGAACCAACCTTGACAGGCAGGGTTAGGCTCTGAGGGGAAGAGGAGCCTGGGCCTCAGGAACAACACTGCTCCCTGAGCGGCCCAGTGTAGGAACAGGTGCACAGCATTGCGGTTTCTGTGGAGAGCCTGGTCATCCACACCTGGGGGTCACCACACTTGGGGAGGTGAAGCATGAGGGAACGTTTGCGGCTAGCCTACGCTACAGAAGACCCTGTCTGGAAGCAATCTAAGCGACACAACCATAATCGTGTTCCAAAGAGAGCCCGCAGTGACACTGGTCCTCAGAACCTCCAGAGATTTCGGGGGTGACAGCTTCCAGGAGCTGCAGAAGCTCCTGCTCCAGAAAGAAGCTTTAGCAGCCAAGCACACACTGCTCAAAGTCCGCCCACGTTCAGCCTTCACACAACTTTCTCCAAGATATTCTTTTTTTTTTTTTTCCTTCTTTTGGTTTTTCAAGACAGGGTTTCTCTGTGTAGCCCTGGCTGTCCTGGTACTCACTCTGTAGACCAGGCTGGCCTCGAACTCACAGAGATCCTCCTGCCTCTGCCCTTTGAGTGCTGGGATTAATGATGTGCCATCACCACCCAACGCAAGATAATCTCTTTAAGACAGTCTTGCTGTGTAGCCCAGACTAGCCTTAAACTCGCAATCCTTCTGCCTCAGCTTCCTGAATGCGAGGTTCACAGGTGTGTGGGACTGCACCTGTCTCTGAGTGTCGCTAGTCTCCATCTGGCTGTGCCTCCACTATCATATATGCTGACAAACTCCTGCTCATCCTTCAAAACCCCACAGCCACTCATAGAAACATAGACCTTGCTTCAGGCGAGGACAGAGTTGGGAGAGCATAGGCCGCACAGAAGGGGTCAGAAGGAGACAATGTAATCAGGTGTGATGGCACAAGACATGCCAGCACTTGGAGGGCTGCAGCAGGAATACACAGAGCCCAAGGCCAGCCTCAACTACATCGTGGGTTAGAGGCTGGCATAATATGAACCATAAAAGGAAGAGTCAGAAGGCCTGCTGTGTACACCTGCAAGTCAAGCAGAGGCCGTGGCAACAGAGGCCTTTCTCACACTGAGACCTGGGCCAAGCTTCCTTAGCTGGGGCTGAGTGGGATGGGGGTGGGATGCGGGGGGGGGTGCGGGGGGGGCACTGGCACAGCCTGGGGCCTTACAGTTCCACCACGGGCTTCCATGGCTTGTCGTAGTAGACCAGGCGAGGGCAGCCCAGGTCCTTGTACTGGTAGTACACGAGCAGGTCGGCCCGGGCCTCAGCCTTGTGGCTCACTGGTTTGTACGCTTCCCTTTGGAGAGACAAGGACTGCGGTGACTGAAGCCCACATCGCTGCCCCACCACTGTTTTGTTCTTTGTTTGTTTGTTTTAAAAAAACAGGGTTTCTCTGTAGCTTTGGGGCCTGTCCTGAAACTCAATCTGTAGACCAGGCTGGTCTCAAATTCACAGAGATCCGGCCTGCCTCTGCCTGCCTAGTGCCGGGATTAAAGGCGTGCGCCACCACCGCCACCACCACCCTGCCTTTTGTTTTTACATCACAGGTCCTGGGATCTGAACTCAGGTCCTGGCAGCTGCAGGCTTTGCTGGGTCCTCCCATGCCAGGACTGACGTACAAAGGTCTTTTCTCCAGGTTTACATTTATGTGTCTGACTGTTTTGCCTGCATGTGTTTCTGTACACGGTATATGTGTGAGAATGTGTATATCTGTCTGTGTCTGTCTCTGTGTGTCTGTATGTGTACATATTTGTGTGTGCCTGTGTGCGTACATTTTTAGTCAGCACATTTTAAGCCAAGTTCAAGAGTCTCCTGAGAGGGCCCAGCCAATAGTTGACAGCTGCACAAAGGCCCAAACTGAAGCGGTGCGGGGACACAGTGGGTCCCCCAAGCTGATGACCTGAGTTCACTCTTGGGACCTACACGCTGACCCACAAACTGTCACGTGCCACACTGAATGAAATGTGGACAGTGTTTCTCTCTCCCAAGTCTCCTTCTGCCTCCACCTCCCCCAGCCTCCAGCCTCAGTTGGCTTTGGACCACCAGTGGATACTAAAATTCACAGATGTGCAAGCCCCATGTAAACAATGGTGTGTGGGGACTGCCAGTCTATATCTGCCTTTCCGGTGGCTCAGGAGGAGCCCCACCTGGAACCCCAGTGAGAGACGGGGGTGGGGCTCAGGTTAGCACCTGACTACATCCTCCAGAGCCTCAGTCACAAACACTCCTGAGTGACAGCCCACTCCAGACACGGCAGCACCAGTGGGACTGCATCAGAAAAACACTCCTGAGTGACAGCCCACCCCAGAAACAGCACCAGGGCTGGCCTTGGCTAGTGCTGCTTAGTTTTCTTAGTTAACTTGATACAAGCCAGGGTCATCTGTCAGGAGGGAGCCTCAGTTGAAAAAAGACCTGTGGTCCATTATCTGGGTTAATGATTGATGTGGGAGACCCAGCCCACTGCGGACAGTGCCGCTCCTGGGCAGCTGGGTTTAAGAAAATAAACCAGGAGCTGGGTGGTGGTGGCGCACACCTTTAATCCCAGCACTGGAGAGGCAGAGGCAGGCAGATCTCTGAGTTCAAGGCCAGCCTGGTCTACAAAGTGAGTTCCAGGAAGGCTCCAAAGCTATGCAGAGAAACCCTGTTTCGAAAAACCAAAAATAAATAAATAAAGAAAGAAAGAAAGAAAGAAAGAAAGAAAGAAAAGAAAACAAACCAAGCAAGCTATGGGGAGCAAGCCAGTAAACAGCATTTCTCCATGGCCTCTGCATCAGCTCCTCCTTGGGTTGCTTTTGGTCACGATGTCTTTTCATAGCAACACAGAGCTAATAAGACAGCTTACCATCAGTGGTAAGGCCTGGCTCTGACTCAAAGTATCACATTAAACAAAGGAGAGACCTCCTGATGGGTTCAAGTGCCTGGCACAATGTGCAGGCTCCCTACACACCGCTGCATCCCGCTAGCTCCTGGCACAATGTGCAGGCTCCCTACACACCGCTGCATCCTGCTAGCTCCTGGCACAATGTGCAGGCTCCCTACACACCGCTGTATCCCGCTAGCTCCTGGCACAATGTGCAGGCTCCCTACACACCGCTGCATCCCGCTAGCTCCTGGCACAATGTGCAGGCTCCCTACACACCGCTGCATCCCGCTAGCTCCTGGCACAATGTGCAGGCTCCCTACACACCGCTGCATCCCGCTAGCTCCTGGCACAATGTGCAGGCTC